>JAEQBH010005940.1:0-129174 GCA_016808115.1 Tetrastigma voinierianum | reverse complement strand
CATAGCTGCGAAAGGAATTTCAATGGATGATTTTCCTGAGAGAATTGTGTTAGAGACGGTCCAATAATTACACGCCGGAGGAGCCCATGAATTGTTTAGGAAGGTTCTCCAACACATTCGTACGTGAGGGTGCAAATCTAATACTTTTACCTAATTGCAGGTTTTCAAGAACAAATGTTTTGTCTCTTTAAAACGTGTTTTCTCACATGGCTTGGGAAGTGAGGAGCGGTGAAGACTCAAGACATGGGATTGGGCATGTAGGCATTCAAGTAGGATCACGTATTTACTTGAGCGTGTTTACATTGAATCATCGTGATATACACTTAGCGTGAGTAAATCCATTTAGGTAATTCCACTACCGTGGTAATCAAGCCACCGTCGAGGAATATTATTTCAGTGGCAGGAACGCTCGAGAAGACTTTACTCATTTTAGAGGTTTCGATTTTGAAGAAAAGCCGGTCATGGCTCTTTAATTTTTTTGGTATAACATGGCTAAACTAAATTTTAATATGTGTTTTTATTAAGAGTAATGTAATAACTTAACTATCGAATATAGTTGGTGTATTTACGAGTATTGGTGTAATGGGCCTGGCGGACATTTTTACTCGTGCATGGGTCTTGTGGATAATGAACGTATAGATTTTCCGCGTGCTGACGAAACACACCTGACACCCCGGGAATGGGCTCACAGCTGTTCCCTCGATATTGAAGCTTTTTCTTCTCTCATGTAGTTCGGGCTTCTTTTTCTTGAAACCTTTCCGATCATTTGCTCGTAACTTCTTTGGTGTTTTGTAATACCCTGCTTGGGGTCGTCCCTTTCGTTATGTTCCTAGGACCGGTACGTCCTTTTCCTTCTTTATCTTTTCGAGAGGTGTTGCGAGGCGTTAGGGCTAGCCTAGTTAGGTTTTTGTCCACCTTGAAGTATCCCCATAGGTCCGGTCGCTCCTCTTCTCACAGATGGGTATGACTCCTCCGCTTTAGGTCCGGGTTCAAGGCGATGGGTGAGTCTAATCGCTCAACCACTGGCTTGTTCTCCGAGATGCCCTAAAGGAACCTCCTTCCCCTCGTGTGCAAGCAAATCGGATGGCATTAAATAATTCTATGGGGTCCGAATATCTCTGTCACCAGGCAAGAACGCCTCGGCGCTGGTTCTAGCAGGTTGAGCCTTTATAATAGTCTTCACAAGAAGATATAGGCCCCGCTTGCGTCCAGTTTGGTCTTCTGACACTGACCTCCTGTATGTTGTTCATGCCCAAGATGGTGTGCTGAGAAATTTTAAGAATGGCCTCCGTTTTCCTCTACATCCCTTTATAAAAGGGTTGGCAAAGATTAAACATCCGCCTCCTCGCCGCCAACTTAAGGGTATTCATCGGACTGTTAGTTATCTTTAGGGATAAGGGCTTGGGTGTTCCTTTAGTATAGCTCTCCTCGTTTCCTAGAATTCCTTCAAATAAGTGAAGGTAGTAGCCGTGATGGTATTTTTATTTATCTACATTCCAAGGTTCGTTGATCATCTCGGATCTCCCGTCTTCCCATAAATTTTGGAAGGAACGCTACTTTTTTGTCAGTGGCCACCGTTGGGAGTATGATCCCACTGGAATTTCAGAACATTGGCCATCTGGCGTTCGGTATCCGACCACCTCGAGAATCTACGTGGAGCTTTCTTTTGCTTTAGTTTGGTCTAGTCTTCACAGATTATAAGGTATCCCTAACTTTATCACGTTACAGCTGTGTATTCGTCGATCTTAGCTCAAGACAGGACGTGAAGCTTGTTGGCCAAGTGTCTTCCGCGTGCTTACCTCGAGAGCCCATCGTAGTCGGACATTCCAGGTCTTCGTGTTCGCAGCCCCGACCTTCACTGAGGCCTTCACCCTATCCGTTATAGTTCTCCTACTAGAGGCCGCCTCCCGCTGCTGGCTTCCATTAAGGAGAGCTTCAAGCCAGGGTGAGACGTTGTCCGTGAGGTCTCGGGCGTAGCTGGTCTCAGACTCTTCGAGAAGAGCCATCCGCCTCGTAAAGCCCCGAGGTTGGGGACGTCTTCTTCATCACCCTTTGCCCATGTCCGAGTGTAGGGGCAAGTATTGTCATCTCCGATCGAGGTTCCAAGAGCCGCCTGCCTCGCAGCCTCGCTCCGCCTCACGCAAAGGCCAAACATTCTCGGGAGGGTCGAGCCTCCGTCGCAGTTGGCGCCCATCTGGGCCTGGGAGTCCTCCCGCGCAGCGCCGAGCCTCCTCCTTCGCGAAGACTTGGGAGGAAGCTCTGTGCTTCACGGAGACGAGATTCCGCTTCTCCAATGCTTATCGGGGCGCGATCTCATCCATCCTTAGGGATTTGATTCAAGAGGCCTGGTGCCATGCCCGTTAGGAAGGCTTTCGCTCATCCCTCCAAGGGTCGCCGTAAGTTCCCTTCTCTTCTCGTGGTCTTTATTTGTCCGCTTTTATCTTGGTTTTTGAGTCATATGAATGACATTATGTCGGGTATCGACAGCGCTACCCATCTGAAGGTCGAACTCGCGAGCCCTGATGCAAAATATGACGAGGAATGTGAAGCTCAAATCCGACCGAGGCATTAATGTTTGAGCTTAGCGGCCGAGGGTATAAGAGAAGCGCCCGAGATGGCTTAAGAGTCACGCAGGGCGAGCTTCTGTGGAGGTCGTGGACGGGTCAGCAGATCGCCCGTGAACGAGCCGCGGTGGCTGGGGATGGGCCGCAGCTACCTGCATCAGCTTAGTCAGTGGGAGAGCCAACATCCTATAGAACGAGCTGTGTGTAGTCTCGTGAAGAGTCGTAAGCCGCTAGAGAAGGAGGTCATGTAATAAAGCACAAGCCAAGCAGACGAGCTTGCCACGGCTTCCAAGCCGAGAGCCCCATCAACGCTTTGACCGATGAGTGCCATGCTGCGAGGACCTTTCAGAGGCAGGAAATCGGTCAGTTTCGTAGGGACTAGAGCGAGCAATGTTCGAGGGATTGAACGACTTAGTGGGCTTCGGATGGCTTGCTT
Source organism: Tetrastigma voinierianum (assembly GCA_016808115.1). Classification (NCBI taxonomy): domain Eukaryota; kingdom Viridiplantae; phylum Streptophyta; class Magnoliopsida; order Vitales; family Vitaceae; genus Tetrastigma; species Tetrastigma voinierianum. Next base: position 126,174 of record JAEQBH010005940.1, on the reverse strand, counting down.
TCCGGTAGGTGAGGGTTGTTAACGCCACCCGTCGACCTTACTTTGATATTCCAAGGATTCCAGGAGGTAAAGGAGTCCATTTCGCCGACTCGCTTAGAGTTAATGCTTGATTAATGCCCAAAGTGCAATTTCAACCCTATATTAGATAGGTTTTGAGTGCTTTTTGGCGCATTAATCATGTCATTTATACTAATTGAAGTGTTCTAGTCTTCTAGTAACACTTATGCCATTTAGAGGGTATTTTGGGTTGTTTTATGGTGTATTTGTGCACTCTTGGAGTTCACAATCTTGAGTCAAATGATGAATCACGGCAGATCCCAATGTTCACCATCAACCAAACCCAAGAATCAATGAGAAAACAAAGGCAAAGTGAAGGAAAATTGATGCAAGGAAGGCGCAGACAAGAGCAGTGAACCTGCAAATTTTCGCAACTCGCAGGCTCGTTAAACTTGCGGTACCGCAGTTTTCTTAGCTTAAATATTTCAAGTTCAATAAATGCTAAATTTCATTAGACCACCCTAGCCACTAGTGCAACTATTTTTAGAGAAACCGATTTCGCTTACTCACTACAATTCGCTTGTTAGCGAAATTCACTATTAGCGAAATTCACCCCACTTCAGCTTAAATTTTCCATTCTCGCTATGTCAGATTTCACATAATAAATTCTTCACTAACAAATTTAACGCCGCCATGTTATAATTAATGCCAAACCGACCTAAACTTGGTGTATTACCTTATCAGTTCCTTTTAATCCTAGCCAAGTTGATAGGTTTTTGGTATTTTCATGTATCGAGGTGGTTTCATATAAACTCCCTCTGCTTGAACCTCCTACAACAATCGGGGACAGAATAATTTCAGAAGTTTTTATTTTCAGACATAAAGCTCTTTATTTTAGGCCTTGCTTATTTTTCTCTCTCTCTCTCTCTTCTTTCTTCCCTTTCTACCGCTAAACACCCTCTCGAGGATGACAACTCAAGAGATGCTTGGCTGTTTCCTCCTTCTTGAAGATAAGGAAGCTAGTTTCGCGCGCATATGCATAAGGTCCTCTGTACTAAAAAGCTACAGGTAGTGTATTTATGGCCTTATATTCTCAAAATATTGCTGCATAACATTGAATGCAAGTTACTGATTTGGCCAATACTCTCCATGCTTTAGGATCAAGTACATATTCAAAGGAGAAGTACTCGTGGATTTCAGACGGTCTACGGTTCTCCGAGATAATATTTACATGTTGTGGTTCTTCAAATTAGTGGTTAAATAAGATGCATCGGTTATTATTTTGGCCAATACTCTACATGCTTTAGGATACAAAGGCACAGTGAGATAATCGTTGTTCTTAGATGGTCTTCACGAGCCTCTAAAATGATAATTTAATGTTAGTGGTTTTGGTGCCGGGCCATAACTCCGCACAAGCACCAGACGACCAAATAGGAGTTGCTTCATGGTGAGGTTTGCTAGTTAAATATGGGATCCTAAGTGCCACGACTATAGGTCGCATGCCTGTAACTGAGATAAAACCCGAGACACTTTGTTCGGGCCTCTAACTTGCCAAGTTAGTGACCCAAATCTTCAAAGTTAACTTTAATTTTACTTCGCCTTTACAATTCTCGCTTCAAACCATTCCCACCGCTTTTGAAACACAATCCCAAAAAGTCCAAATAGAAAGCCTTACCTTCATGCAATCGATGCAAACCATTTTAGGATGAAACTCCATCCCCGTGTTCGACCCTGGGACCACCATAATCACAAAGAGTTTTGACTACTGAAGAAGAGGGAAACTTAGGTGTATATAAATTTTGTTGATTTTAGCTCACCACTGTGGCACTTAATCACCGCCTGCTAAGGCCCGTCCTTCTTCATCTTCGCTTCCTAACCCCCCGCGCTTCGACGCCTAAGCCTCCTCAGAAATTCTACTTGTTTTTTAGTCGAACTCGCTTTGGCACCCGAGATATATGTGTAACATCGTTCGCTTTGATACTTTCAATGAATACCCATTTTCTATCTCTTCGCTTACCCATACTTGTGTTCCTCAGACCGCTCGCCTCGAGCCGACCTGGGGCCTCGGGTTACAAGGCTCCAATGAGCTGCCGAGGTTCAAAATTGAGCCACCGAATTGCGGGTGCCATGGTGCCTCGAGCTGAATCGCTCTGACTACAAGGCCTTAGTCGAGCGCCGAGTTTAAAAGTTGAGCTACTTGGCGTTCGCGGGCTAATTCGCTGAGCTGAATCGCTACTAATTATAGCGGCTTTTCTCAGCATTTTCGAAGCTCTTTAAAATCGAGCCGGCCGAGGCTCCATGGGTTGACCGCCGAAATGAACCGTCGCGCGGCTATGCGGCCTTTTTTGGGCTGAGTTTCAAAACTCGAGCCGAGGCTCCGCGGCTAATGCCAGACCGAACTGCTCCCCGGGCTACAAGGCCTTAGTAGCAGCTGAGTTTTAAAAATCGAGTTAATGAGGTTCGGTTAATCGCCAGCCAACGCTTCGTGGGCTCTATGGTCTTTTGTCGAGCAATGAGCCTTCGAAAACGGAAATACCAGGCTCCGCGGCACCGCCGGCGCCGAATCGCTACGCGTTATATGGCTTTTGGCCGTAGCAATAGCTTTGAAAATCGGCTACCGAGGCTCGCGGGCTGACCGCCGAAGTCGAATCGAACCACGCCAGGCGGTTTTGCCGAGCGCCAGCTTGAAAATCGAGCCGCTGAGCCCGCGGCTAATTCGCCGAGCCGAATCGCTTCGCTGGCGCGCCTTAGCCGGCGGCCGGTAGCCCAAAATCGAGCAGTTCCGCGGGCGACCGCCGCAGCCAATCGCCCGCCAGGCGCCTTATTTGAAGGCGCTGAGTTTTCGCACCAGCCTCGGCGCTCGCGGCGACCGCCAGCTTAATCGCTCTCGCCATTAAACCTTAGTTTAGCGCCGAGTTTAAATCGAGAAACGCCGTGCCCGCGGCTAATCGCTCGAGGCCGAACCCAGCTTCGCGAGTTATAAGGGTTTATTTAACTTCCTTCTTCGAAAGGCGCGGTAGCTTTTAATGCGGCTTATGAGAATCGGGAATGGATCGCGCGACGAAAAATCGAGCTGGCCGAGGCTTCTTGTACGGCTTCGCCCTGTAATAGTATGGCTTGTTCGAATCGAAATGGGTTTCAAAGGCGATGTGGCCCCGGGCTACATGGCCGACGACTTCCTTCTTGAAAGGGTAGCTTTAATGCCGCTACGGAGAGTCGAAGCATTTCGCGTGACTCCCCGGAGCCCGCTTCCTTACACACACTGCGACGTGCCTCCATGCTTCTCAATTCTTATTCCCAGCGTAATTAGATTCCCGCATCATGAAGCGTCAAGGCTCGGCCGCCACGCGGTAGCGCCCGCCTACATCTGCTTCGGAGTTTGGTTCCTGGCGGTCTTCGCTTGCGTGTTGTGTTTTTCCCTAGTTACCTCCTTTCAGGAGCCATGTTATTCCAGCTGCACGTCCGATGACTCCGAAAGCTGTGCTAGTGGAATGCATCCAGTAGGGGGCGCACTCAAAAAAATAACTTCTTTAAGACTCCTCTCCATTTTTTCCTCTTTTTTCTTTCTCTTCTTTCTTTCCTCCTTTCCTTCCTCTTTCCTTCCTTTTCCTTCCTTTTCCCTCCCGCTCCACCCTCTTCTTCTTTCCCCTTTCCCTTTCTCATTCTTGAGATTTTTTTTGTGGAACCATTTGTACTTGCCTGGCCCCCGACATAAGTGATGGCATCATTGACACTTTTTTTGAATCAATTTGTATCTTCTTTCAAATCGAAGAACAATTTTTTTCAGGAAGGTGAATTTTCAGATTCGAGGTGTGCAATTTTCTCAAAGTCGGGCTCAGCTACCCGCTACCATGTTTGCTTTTTGATTCAAAGATATTACAAAGTAATCAACTAATAAGCCAAATCAAGTGGTCCAAAATCGATGGTAATTTTTTATTAAAGATTACAACTGAGGTTCATTGATAGAATTGTTTGAGGTGCTCAGCGTTCTAAGAGTGAGGTAGAATTCTTCCTTCTTTCGTCTGAGTTCGGTGAGGTTGCTAGGCCTGACCATCACGCGTGACACGACATGTAAGTGGCCTTCCCACCGGGTCCTAGCTCTAGCGTGTGATCTTTCCCTCGCCGCGTGCTTTTAAACTACGCCGCCAGCTTATAGCTCTTGCTCGACCTTCGGCCATAGTACTCTCACCATCTTTCCTTTGGTAGTCTTCATGCCAAGACTCGGTCGCACTTTTCTCATCTGTATATGTCTAGCCTAGGCGAAGAGCTTCTTCAAGTATGTTCTACACTCACACTTAATCCTGGGGGATTTTAAATCCATCTCGAATGTGGCCACCTCCCTGCGGCCAGCTGTCGAGCAACGGTCCCCAGTTGCCGAGATCATGGTAGTTCCTCCAGAGTGCCCATAACACTCTGGGAGGTATTCTACCCATTTGCTTTAAATCTTCCAATCCTGTCTTCAATGTCATTTAAGGGTTCGATGCGACTGTCATTCATCGATTGTAAACGAGCCGAGGATGAGTAGTAGTTCCATCTGAGTTTCATTTAAATCCATAAACTTAGGATTGTTGAATTGTTTCCCATTGTCTGACACCGTGGCTCCCAGATTTAAACCTCGTGATACTATGGAACGCCAAACGGTCATATGTATCTTTTGTTCGATGATAGTAGCCATGGCCTGGCCTTCTACCCATTTGGTGAAGTCAATCCACCGTTATTTACGATAATTTGCATCGTCTTCCAGAACAAGTGGGTCCCATGTATCAACCCCATTGCCGAAAAGCTAGGGGCTTGTAATTGACGCCGCGGGCTCTAAGTGAGATGAGATTTTCGACGTGCTTCCTGACAACTTTGCACTGACCAGCTCATTGTGTTCGAAAGCATCAGGCCAATAATACCCTCGCTCAAGACTTTTCCCGCCACGCGAGTGCTATGATGTGATTTGGCCATATGCCTCAAGGTATCAAGACTTAGTCATGCCTTCCCTCGCATGCCAGGCCTGAGGATGGGGGTGTGAAAAACCCTCTCTTATAAAGGGCTCCCCGACGAATAGTGAACCCAAAGTGCACGCCGACCTAAGCTTAGATGCCTCCGGTCGCTCGCGAGTCTCCATTAAGTAGTCCAAACGGGTCCATCTAGCCTCTGCTTCCGATGATGTGAGATCTCTTCATGAGATCTACGCAGGGCCTCGGCAGTGTCGCCATTGAGGTCTTCAGAGGTCAGCGCGCTTGCTATAAAATCCGCCGCGACTCTCTGCTTGGAGTATGTGTCTGATCTAAACTCGCACGAACTTAAGTAATTTCGTAGACTTTCTCGACGATAGATCGGCTTCTAGCCTCCGCTTCATAGGAGTTTTTATTTGTTTTACTACTGTATGGGAGTCAAGCATACCTCTAGTTAATTCAACTTCCATGGAATGGGCGAAAGCTTGGTTTGTAGCCTATGACGGTTTGGCGACGCCTCATGAGCTGGAGGCCTCAACTCCAAATCTGTACAGATACTCAATATCATTCCTTCCGTGAGGTCGACTAGATTGATCTAATTCCCTTTGAGTATCAGCGGTCCCATCTACAAAATGGGCCTCCAAATAGGGAGGCCTGACAGCCTGGCTGAAAGTAGTTTTAAGCTCACGAGGTGACTCATGACGGTTCCAAGATCCGCCTCACGCTTTTTTGCTCAGACCACGTTGAACTCGCTTAGCCTCTATGGCCCCACGACACCTTCCAGAGTCTCTCAACGGTAGCACTTTGCTTCATTGGATATTCTATTAGGATTTCATTACATGAGTCAAGCAAGTGAGGGCGCCAAAGTTACCACGCCACTAATTTCTCCATCCTTGGGTACCTTCTCCTAGCCTCCCAGCTCGATCGTAATAAGACTGGTGTCAGACTTGTCTTTGTCTTGACCAAGACTAAGATCAAGGTTGAGAAATCAAACTAGCCAGTACAGTAGTAAGGGATCTCTCTCGTAGGGACTTGCATCACTGGCAACGGGGGAGATTTTATAAGTTTTTAACGCTGCGGACGTTTTTCGCAGCAGTAATCCATTATAAAGCTTTTTTTATAACTTGGAAAAAGTGGTCGACACTGTCAGGCCGCCTTCGACACAAAAACAACAAAGTAGCTGAGCTGCCTTCCGGGCCAGTCGACTCTTTATGTTCGATGACTACGGCGATGTCGAGTACAACTTTTTATTCAACTCGTTTGCTCTATTCCTCGCTGTTTAATTATAAACCCAAGAATTTTTCTCGGGTCGAGACCCCGAAACATTTGGTCGGGATTCAACTTCATGATGTACTTTTCAGATATGGAACGCCTCGCCATATGAGCTATAAGGATTCGACCGTGGTTGATTTTACTAACATGTCGTCTATATAAACCTCCATAGATGTCCCTATTTGTCTCTGGAACATCTTATTCACCAACTCCTCCGTAGTAGCTTTCGCGCTTTAGTCCAAAGGGCATTACTCGATAGCAATAGGTCCTGCCCTGACAAATGAGGCCCTCTCTGGTCGTAGGGATCCATGCCGACCGTTGCAGTTGAGAAAGCATCCATGAAGCTGAGGAGTTCATGGCCGGCTATGGCATCTACTATGAGGTCGATTTGAGGTAAAGGGAAACTATCTTTCGGGCATGCTTGGTTGACGTTAGTGAAATCGATGTAGAGTCGCCATTTGCCATTCGCTTTTTTGACGAGTACAACGTTGACCAACCATTCAGGGTATTCCACTTCCCTGATTGCACCTACCTGGAGGAGCTTGCCGACCTTCTCATTAATCGCTATTTTTTGGCAAAACTTTTCTTTACATGTTTAATCTGTTTAAAGGATGGACTCAGACATTTAGTCAGAGTGATTATTACGGGGTCAATCCCTCCCATATCCTCCTACTTCCACGCGAAAAATCCTTGTTATGTTTTAAGAAGCGGATAAGGAGGCTTTTGAGGTCTTCCGTTAGCTTGGAACCAACGTAGGCAAGGTGTTCAGGGTGGTCGTCCAGCTGTATAGGCTCCAACTCTTCCAAGGGCTTAGGACGAACTCTCACCTCGTCTCGCATGTCGAGTTCGTCCACATATATACTATCGACCGCTTTTTGCTTCATTGATGCCGAAAATATTCTCAGCCACTACCGGGTCTCCTCGAACCCATTCCTACTCGCTTTTGCGTGGGGAACTTGACCACCATGTGATAGTTAATTGGATGGCCTTATGGCGCGAGAGGGCCTACCCAATAACACGCAGCTAAGGGCATCTACTATGAGAAATCTATCATTATTGTTGTACTGCACGTGGAGGTTCCTAAAGTGAGTACTAACCGTATCGGGACCCCAAAGGTAGCACTTTTTCTCCAAAGAATCCTCGCAGGTGGGTGCTGACTGGTTCTAGCTTCTCCCTTTCGATGCCCATCTTGTTAAAACCTTATGCAAAGATGATGTCGACCGAGCTTCCATTGTCGACAAGGACTCGATGGATTGTTTTGTTAGCCACAACCCGCCTCTACTCAAAGGGTCATCGCGGGTGTTTGGAGATCCTTCCGTGTCTAAATCTCGAGAAGGTTACATGTGTCTAGTAGAGGGAGTTTGGACACTGCTTGCACCTCCATTATCTCTCCTGACCTAATACTACGCAGATGAGCCTTCCTGGCTGAGATGGACTCCCCACCTCCTGCAAATCATCCTGAAATCACATGGATTTCCCCGGGCGCCGTTGTGTCGAGCTGTGGTTATTGTCGAGAGGCGGTGGTGGCTACGCCTGGATTCACCTTCAGAGGCTATGTAATGGCCAAGATACCCCATCAATCAAGTATTCTATTTCCTTCCCGAGTCAGATGCAATCGTCTGCTCGATGCCCGTGGTCCCTTTGCGGAACCTGGCAGATCTGGTGTTATCAATTTTGGTTGGGTCCGCCTCATCCGGGGGATGGCCATCTATAAATTCTTTCATGTTACCTCGCAAGACCGTGGATAATTGCGGGTCGTTAGGGGGTGAAATGCCGAGGTGAATATTGTTGCGGTAACTCGGGCTAAGGTGGTCTCAGGCAGTCTCTAACGCTCCCTCGCCTCTTTGGGGATCGTTCTCTGTCCCTTCTTAGGGATCTCTCTCGGTCTCTTTGTCTCCTAGGGCTTCGCCTGTTTGCTCGCCTCCCGTTTCCCGGCTGGAAGAGCCTTCTCGATAAGGAGGGTCAACTACACGTATCATTTAATAGCACCACCCATGTCATTTCGGGAGATTCTTCGTGAGATGGAAAACATCAAGTCTTTTGACTGTAATCCTAGCCCAGCGATGCGATGAATGCGGTGATACGAACTTCTTGGTTCCATCTTACCTTAATGACTTTTTGCCACAACCTTCCGACATACGACCGCTTTCGGTTTTCTTACGGACAAGCATGATAACTCTGGCCTCCCCGTATGTCCTAGCTCCAATGAAGTGGGATACGAATGCAATGGAGAGCTCTCTAAATGAGGAGACTGACGATGGTGGGAGCCTGTTAAACCAAGCTAATGCTGGGCCTTTTAGCGTGATAGCGAAGGCTCTGCACCGTACGGGGTCTTGATATCCATGCAGCTCCATCTAGTTCTTATAAGTATTAAGATGGTCAACGGGATCCTTCGTTCCATCGAACGCTTCTATTTGTGGCATCCTGAATTTTGTCAGTGGGGAAATGTAAAGACTTACCGTGAACTGGACTCGCTTTGTCGCACTGTGGTGTCTGATGGGTGTCCGAGCTCGACCTTTTATGACGCCCCATGTGGCCGAGCCCCCATTGATGCCCAACCTCTACTCCCGCGATCGCTCCCCTATTCCTGCTAATGAGGAGTCGTTCATCGCTTTTTCGACGCCCAGTATTGCTTCGGCTGCGGCCCTCTCCGGGGGTTAGGTGAGGCTCGTGCCTCTTCGGCCGATCGATTCTCGTTTCATTTCTACTCTCTCGGAGGGCCGAGGTGGTATCAGGTTTTTCTCGGGCCTGGCCGCAGACCGCCGGGCGCATTTGTCCGTGAGTTGCTTTAATTCCCTTTATCGTTGGTCACAGCGAGACTGAGTGCCCATCTCATTTGTGTTATCGCATAGTTTCAGCCGCTGGCCAGGAGGCCTGCCATTCACGCGGTCGGCCGGGCCTGCATTCTAGGGATTGGCGGTCTCTCCTTGTATTCCGAGTCGATACCATCGGGCGATCGTATATCACTTTATTTGTAAAGGAACCGTCGTTCTACGCATTCTGCCAATCGATGATACCTTTTTCAACCTAATCCGGGCCGGAGTCACTGGAATTCCGCCGGGCCGGGCCAATCGGCTCGATGTCTAATCCTCCGCAAAACAAAGAACACAAAAGCACCGATGCATCAGCCCGCGTCTTTCTCCGGGCTGCCTAAGCCGCTATTCCGGGAAAGAGAAGACTAACCGCTTAGGGATGAATTTTATGTACCACCATGGGGTGGCTCCGGTATTTATAGTGGGTAATTTTTCCAATTAGATGGTGATAAGGACTTTCTCTTATTGACGGGGGATTTTCTACCTTATCGCGACATTAAGGGATAATTAGAAAGCGCATCGAGAATTATTCTACTTCCGCACTGTGGAGATTTGATCTCTGCTGATAGATATGGGCCTGGGCTTTCTGTGTTATCGCCTGGGATGGATGAACTGGCTCCTATTTTTGGGCTCAAGGCCAGAGCGGGCCGTTTTATCGGGCCTCGTTTATAAGTCTTCTTTAATCCTGCTTCGATTGGGAGCGGCCTACACGCCTATTTTTAAACCCAATCAATTTATATACCTGTCTCCCACATCAGTTCTTTCATAATATGGTATTAGGAACCATGTTTAATAGCAAACCCTTAGTCACCGCAGCCGCTCATGATCCACCTCCTTTGTTAGCCCTTTATTCTCCCTTGCCGGTCGCGCCTTCTTCACTACATAAGTCGCGCCTTCAGACCCCACAGTCCCACCTGAATCACCACCTCGTAATTCTAACACTCTCAATGTCAATGCTCACAATCGCCAAACTCACAACCATAAATTACTCTACGTGGCGACTACAATTCACATCTCTCTTATTCAAGTACAACTTACTGGTTCGCCGACACGGCTCAAAGTCATGTCCCTCCAATCCACACAACTTTGTTTGATGTTACTCCTACCCAAATCCAGATTATACTTTCGGCTCTAATAAGATCAATTACTTAATGCACTGTCGATTCGCTCTCCCACACTCGTATAGTCTCTCACTCTACCACACATCCCCAAGCTGCTTCGACCACCTCGAGAAGACATATGCCTCTCCCTCCCACGAATGGATCATGGTCCATCGCTAGAATCTTGCCAGTCTTTAGCAAGGTACTAAAATCATTACAAAATACATGCAAGATGTCAAACACAACATTGACTCTCTTGCTCTCTCTCATGAATGTCCCTGTTGACTTTAATGAGTTCTCTGTCCATGTCTTTAACGGACTCGGCCTGGCCTACTCGAACTTGTCTCATGCTCTCCAAGTTCGAGAGACTTTAGTTACGTTCGATGAATTGTTCGAGCACCTCTTAAATTACGAGGCCCAACTTTGACATTCGGTTCCTCTGGCTCTTCCCGCCTCCATTCCGGAAATTGCCATGGTTACTTTGCCTGGTTCCTCGTCCCATCGTCAATCGAACACCCGTGGCAAATTAACCCTAACCAATCTCTACGCCTCGCAACACCTAATGTCCCCTAGCACTTGCCCGACCTTCTACCAACCCTAATAAGGCATAGTTAGCATCTCATGCTCCTCCCATGTCTCACAAGACTGCTCCACCTTCATAGTTCAGCATAGTCGCAACTCCGAGTGCCGTCGATCGAGCACTTTGCCCTGAACATTGTCATCTTCTCCACCCCGCACTCGGCTCCTCTTCCGCCCACTCCCGCCCATGCTCGTGACCGACCTTCATCGCACCTTATGCCCACACCATACCCATCCTCAACTCCTAGTTAAGGATGGAAATATCGATTTTAATTTCGATATATCTAGAGATATATCTATGATATTTTTACTATTGAGTATTATATATTCATAAATTAAAAAAAAATTACGTTATGGATATTTTTATTATTGCTAATGAAATGTTTTGTTAGAAAACCTTACCGTTGGAAATTTTATTTCATCACCGAAAACTTTCAGACTAAATTTGGATTTTCGTTAGTACACTTTTAGCTACGAGTCCAAAGTGACAAACATGATACAAAATATTTTTCGCTGACAAATTTTAAACTTTTAGTAACAACATAAATACAATTTTCTTGTAGTGCTTATATTTTGTATGTTTAATATAAAATTAAAAAATCACCGCAACAAAAGTCCACACTCATTTTGCATAAAATGTTAGACATGTAGAAATACCTAAAAGTCTATAATCAATAAAAAATTACTACATGTCAATAAGGAAGGATCATTTTTAGTCATGTGTATTCTAGCAAACACCCGGACCCTCCTAGTTGATCCTAATCGCTACAATCCGCTGGAAAATAACGTAAATAAAATCAACTTGATTAGTGGTGTGTCTGCCAGAACCGGTAGGTTTCAACTTGGATATCCTTCTGGGTTGCAGCAACGGGTAGGTTTCAATGGAACCTTAAACCAATTCCTCATTTTATAGAGCAGTATCGCCTGGCCTTGGAAAAATCCAATATGACACTCATTCCCTTCAACACCATTCTGCCACACCGGATCGACGCCATGAAGGCCCTTTCCTTCCTCCTATCACCAAACTCTCGAAATTTTCTAAGCTCTGGGGCAACTATTATTCAGGAGATCAAAAGGCTACCATAGCATGCTTCATATGGAACCTCCCCAAGATATCAATTCCAAATAAAGAATGATGAAATGAGGTTTGTCGGAACGAGCAAGACAACACTGTAGTAGCTAAGCCTCAAAACCCTATCCTTTGTTCAGGCTCACAGACTATAAGTTAGTCTCGAATCCTTCATTTCCCAACAAGATGATGAATTCGCCCTTCATGTGAGCGCTCGTATCTTCGGCTTCGCTCGGTCCCATCATAACATGTCGTATCTCTCCTATGAAGCGCAGCGACCACCTAACAATAGGTTTGCCATAAGCCCGTGCGATTTAAGTCGAGACGCTCCACCCACAATGCCACAATAATGGAAGAGGAAGTCACAAATCCTTGCGTAAGTTTCATTCAGAAAGTTCACCCCAGTGGGCAGCCAACGCCGTGGTGGGTGCCTAAGAAGAATGGAAGCGGCAGCTCATAGTGAGATTCATTCCCTTTGGAACGTATCCTAAGGCTTCGCCAAGCATTCGCGACCCTTGTTTTTCCATCTCAAATGCAGCCGCCTCCGACTTCTCTCGTCTTCTTCATATCTCGCCTGCCGCTCTGCCTTCAGTAGCTCACCTACCACATTCTCCAGCCGCTAAGCTCGAGCACCCGAGATTTCGCCTGCACTTGCTCGTAGAGATTTAGAATCATGTCTTGTATAGTAAAAAGCCGATTGAATTTGGTCAGGCGGAATCATAGGAAATCACAAGAATACTATCAGAAACAACAAAGTGAATCATTATGATGAAGACTACTGTGGCGCCATAGATACCAAATCTAGTAACTATGAGCAAACGAGTTAAGAAAACAAATAAATAAGAACACACTAAGGTAAACTATAACTAAAAATGGCGCGTATAATGGCGTACTATTTTGAAAGGAGAAACACCTCCTACCATCTCCTTTCGCTACATGTACTACTTCTCCCCACGAAGAAAACACCAGCCGCCTACTCCCTCCATCAGGAATCACCTCATACAGGATGGATTAGAAAGAAGAGATTCAAGACTGACTGGGGACGCCAACCCTCTTGAAAGGATCTCTAAGATAGATATCGGCCTTACCCTTCCCTTTGCCCGCGAGGATCTGCTCAAGCCAGCCGAGGAACCACGGCTCGCAGGGAAGCCTGCATCCCGGGATGGGCCCGAGTCACCCGAGGCTCGGTAGGAGCACCACATACTTTGCTGGACTCGAGCCCTCGCGGCTCCCAAGATGCCTTTCGCAGGCCAACCCTCACCCTCTTCGCCGACCCAGATTCATGCTGAATCCACCACTCTGCCAAATGTTCGCCTCCGAGGGATCGGGATGGCTGATGCCCCAAGGAGCAGTGGGAACCTCCAGAATATGTCTTCACCAAACTCATCTCCCAGGCTCCTCGCCGCTACGGGCCTTACCAGTTGCCTCGAATTGCCTCGTTCGTGCATCACATAAGATCCTAGGTGCACTACCCTCGTAACACTCTTGTGGGATAAAATCCTCAGAGGATCAGACATATCCTGAGGCCTCTCGTACAACAATGCCTTAGTCTTGTCGGAGGCCGAGCGATTGAGAACGCACACCAAAAGGTTGAATTAAAGGGCAGAGAGATCATCCACTAGTTTCTCTACAACCATATTATTCACGTATCAAATACCCATCTCACAGACAAGAAGGATTGAATGAAACAAAGAAACACACAAAATACAATGCAACAAAAGAAGGGGACGACAAAAGAGGAAGCTTCATTCTGGCGCCCGACTTGACTTTGGGTCCAAATTAATCCAAACCTCGCTAATGTGATCTTTTGAACAACCCAAGCATCGAATATCATCATGTTTCACGCATATTCTGGGCCAGTTGCTCCAGCAAATTAACAACGAATCGTAAGGGCTCGCATCTGGCCACAAAAATAGTACTTACTTCAAGACGATGCCTCTTTTATGGTATATGTGCCGCGACAAGGACCCTCCCGCCCAAGACGAAAATACACCGACGATTCATCATGCAAGATCTCTGTGACAACCTCAAATGATATTAACATGGGCGTGTGTTGATGCAAACAAACGTAGTAGAAAAAGGTGGGTACTAACGCCTATAGGAGCTCAGTCCCTAAGTGTAATCGGGTCCCGTAGCCTGGGGACATGAACACCACTCTGGACGCTTTGGCTAGAAGCGGAGTATTTCTCCCAAAATTTCAACCCAGCAACCCCGATAGGCTCGAGAGCCACGCGATGACCTCCCATCATGCTCATGCGCCATGCATGCCCTCCGAATCGAAGAAAAGGAATCCCCTCACCACATTGCACGGCGCAGGCAATCCTTCATCGCTATCAAGGGCCTTTGAGTGCCATCACCAACCACTCTAGACGAGGATGAGTCACAAAATCCCAACATCTAGAGACAAAAGCAGGGCGATGCAAGATGGGCGGAGTAGTGAAAACAAACACGTGTTCCAAAGCCAAAATGCTATATATATAAAACATGTTCTAAAGCATCAATCGAGTTTAAATATTCTCAAACATAAGTTTTTTTTAAAGTTTTATATATATGAATAATGGAATATTTTAAAATTCTATTTATTTTTCCAGTTAGTAAAAACTATGTTTCATGCGTAATTGTGCTCAAAATTTAGTTATGTAATATGCAAAATTCAAGACTCTAATCCATCAAAATTTGAAAATTAATGTAAACTTTATTAATATTTGAAGGACTCAAAATCACCTTAACTAAAATAGAAATTCAATCGCTGATCAAGCCTTACTCATATGAACAGTGTCAACATTTCAAAGAAAATGTGGAAAAAGAGAAGTTCTGTCTGAGATGAAATAGTTTATTATTTTGTAATTAAAATGTTTAGCTATAAAAATAAATATAAATTCAATGAATATTTGAAATTATGCTTATTATTTTAATTTTACTTGATATGTTTGAAAATGGGCCTCGCACCCACTCGCCAAAACTCCAAAAAGAAGAGCTCCACAGAAACACTCCAGCCTTTAACGCACTCGTATAACGAAGGCCCAAACTGGGTCAAGCCTCCAAAGGTCATTTATGGGTAACTCCAGAAAGTTCATATTCTCAAGAAATCAAACTAACCTGAATTGATATAGAAATAGAATAATCCCCAATAACATATTATCCTGCAAATCCAACTAAATCTCACCAACAAGGAAAATAAGATAATTCATGATATAACGCTCATCCTGCAAATCAAGCCGGATCCCACCAATGAGGAAGAAAGATACTCCAAATAAATCGGCTTTAATATCCCTAATCGAACTGGCACCGATAAAAGCAAGAAATATCTCTGGCCCAATGGAAAGAATCCTAACACCATCCAATCGGGGGAAAACATATATTATAAATACCGCTACCCCATCTATGAAAGGTACGCAACACATCGCCCCAAGCGCGCCTATCTTTTCTCCCAAATGAGAACTCGATTTAGCATCGGAGGCTACGGCAAAGCCTCACGGCCTTTCTTCTTTCTTTTTGTTTTTGGGCAGAGAGAGCAACGCCAAGCACCAGATCACCAATGCTAGCCCAGTCGGCCTCCAATGTACTCTAACACGCCCAAATTTCGGGGCCTGGGCGGAAAATATCATCGGGCTGGCTGCCGTGTGAACGGTATACAGTTCCTTTACAAATAAAGATTAATTTCGCCATCGATGGTATCAACCCGAATACGCAGAGCAACGCCTAATCCACTATGGATGATCCGCCAGCGACGCATAGCAGACTCGGGCGCCGTTAGAAGCGATGCGTTAACACGAACATGTGAGGCGTCATTTCACCAACCAACGCCTGATAGGGAGCGTATAACCACCGTGCAGATGCAACGCCCACTGGAGGCACGACAAGCCTGTGTCAGAAGGTCGGCAACTTTCCTTCTATGAAGGGGCAACAGCTAATCTGGAGACTCCTCGGGAGAAGGCCGGGGGGCCGTGCTGCAGTCCAGCGAGCAAGGGGACATGGGACCGCACCAGCCCCCGGGAGGAGGGCAACGGCGAACACCTGAGGCATGTCGAATGAAGAACTACGCCACCTCGCAAGGATGGTGGGAGGAGCAATCATGGGAGAGGTTCAAGAGCCTTCCCAAGTAAGAGCTCGGGCCGTGAAGGAGGTGGTAAGAGGATGCGCCCCGACATCATGGACACCTGGTATTACAGAGTGAGTCACCCTTCACTACGAGGCGCCACTTCCTCTTCCAAATAAAAAATTCAGGATGCCACAAGCGAAGCATTCGATGCAGTCGGGATCCGTACTGACCATCTCAACACTTACAAACCAAATGGAGCTGCATGGTACAAGACTCAGGCGATGCAGCTTCGCATCACATTAAAGGGCCTGCACCTGCCTGTTTAAGCCCGCCTTCATCGATATCCTCATTCAGAGAGCTATCCATCAAGGCTCGGGCCTCACTCATTGGAGCCGACGCATAGAAAGCCAAGTTACCATCTATTGACCATCAAGCAGAGCTCGTAGGAGAGCCTGAGGTCCTATGTTCAAAGTTCAACACAGAGTCTCTGAAGGTAGATATACCTGACGAAAAGTTTGCGATCACCGCATTCATTGCTGGATTAGGGGTGCAGTCAAAAGACTTGATGTTTTCCATCTCTAAAACTGGCTACAAGCATGGTCGAGGTGCTCGCAAAGCCTGAGAAGATATCACGCTAAGAAGCTCATATTCAAGAAAGGGAGCTCCTCCACCCATAAAGAAAAAAAAGCTGACAGATAAGCGACGAGGACATAAATTTCTAAAGACAAAGCGACCGAGGTCTCCAAAGAAAGATGGAGAACGGTCCCCTAAAAGGCGCGGAAACCCCAAAGATTGTTCGGGCCTACCTCAACTGAGACGACAACGTTATTCAATTCCTCGAATGTTTGACTTCTTGCATCGTACTCAAGACGCCGTGTCCTACGCGGCGCGAAAACTACGCTTCGAGGTGGCTAACTCAAATGAAGTCGACCTCGCCTTGCTAAGAGACAACACTGTGCATTACAGAAGTTCCATAGGGACTACTGCACCGCACTGATGTGATTGCATACAGCCTAAGAAGGAAATAGAGTACTTTCATTAAGGCGTGGGTATCTCCGACGCCGAGGCTCAAATCACCTTTAGAATCGGGGCTAGAACCAGTTCGGCTCAAGAGCCCACCACTACCAATTTCGACAGACAACAACCCGAAGACCAACAACTTAAGGGAATCCACGTGATCTCGAGGATTTGGCGGTGGAGGAGGGGAATCTAGTTTCAAACGGAGGCCCATCCGTCGCACGTCGGCCAGGTAAGTGAGCATGCGGTGTCCAAACCGCTCGCCGACACATCCATAACATTCTCGACTCAGATCTGAGGGATGCCAAAGACCCCATGACGAATTTCTGGTAATTGAGCAACAGGGCCAATGAAACGGCCCATCGGGTCCTGGGCTGACAATCCGGGAGTTCAAATGATGATCATCTTCGCCTACTCGACAGACGTGTAAGACTAAGTGAGAGAATGGAACCCGTTAGCACCCATTTGCGGCGACCGAGAAAAAGTATTACCCCGGGCTCGTAATACAACTAATGCTCACCTGGGAGATCCCCATGCTAGCAACGACGACAATGTAGATTCTCATTGTAGACGCCCATCCGCTATAATATGTCATAGGGCGTGACCCTCTCAATGCAATAATCCATTCCCTCTCCGCTACCACATGATGATCAGTTTCCTACCGTAGTTTTATAGGAATGGTTCGAGGAGACCAACGACCAGCATCCATGAAGTAAAAAGTCGATAACATATACTGACGAGCTCACACGCGACGAGGTGCTCACCCGACTCGAGCCCCCTCGAAGAGCCGAACCCGCGACGCTGGATGATCTAATTCGAACACCCGCCTACATCGTCTCCAGCTTGCGAGACCCAAAAGCCCTCTCAACGATTTTTTTGAGACAGAACAGTGTCTTCGCATGGAAGCAGCAGACATGCTGGAGTGGATCGACCCTTGTCAGCATCACACATAAATGAACTTCAAATGATCCTTCCGCTTCGCCAACGTAAAAGAGGAGGAGCTTCACACTGCAGCCAAGAAAAAGCCATCAACGAGGAGGTCGGCAAACTCCTCCAAGCAGGAGCAATTAGAGAGGTGGAATATCCTGAATGGTTAGCCAACGCTGCATTCTTGTCAAAAGAGAACTAAGAAGTGGCAACTCTACATCGACTTCATTTCGACGCTACCGTAGCATGCCCAAAAGACGCTTTCTCTTTGCTGGGCTTAATCACCTCATATACGGGATGCCACCGCCGCCATGAACTCCTCGCGGTAAGCCTCCGCTTACAACCGCATCAGTACGGACCTGCATCGACCAAGAAAAGACTCCTCGTCATTGCCGCACGCAGTGGAACCTATCATATTCTGCGGATGCCATTTGTGCTCAAGAACGCAGAGCTACCTATCAAAGGTCAGAACATCGTTCCGTATATTATAGGAACAACCATGGAGGTGTACATAGATGATACGCCGGTAAAATCCCCCTTAACGCTGCTTCACATAAATTTCATCCTGGTCTCGAGGAGTTCCGATCTCAGAGAGTACAACATGAAGTTGAATCCACGGCGCGCTTCTTCTTAGTATCGCCAGGAAAATTCCTAGGTTTCAGTCAACAACCGAGGAATTCGAGGCAAAATCCGCACAAAATAAAGGTTGTGCTCGATACGCCATCGCCTCGTGCATAAAGCGAGGTCCAACGCCCGACATGAAGGATCGCCGCTTTAAGCTCCATCTCGATCTAGTGGCTACTGATAAGGGCCACTTTCTTCCAAGTTTTAAAGAAGGCCTCAATGGGATTACTAAGTGTGTGAAGAAGCATTCTCAAGATTGAAAACATATTTTGAGCTCCCCCATTCAAGCCCCATCAAGCGGGGAGCCCTCACTCTATACTTAGTCAAGCTGCATTCTCTTCACTGGCCACGCCCTCGCCAAAGGACAAAGACCTAGCACAGCACCTAGTTTACTACGGTAAAATTTAGGCTTTGAGAGGATGGAGGAGAGGTAACCATGATGGAAAAATCAATCTTGGCATTAGTAATCGCACCGAAGCTCGCTCTTACAAAGCTCATACCATAGAAGTTCCAATGTATCCGATGAAGCAAGTGTTGCATGCGTAGACCTCAGAAGGCTGGCGAAGTGGGCCATAGAGCTAAGCGAGTTCGACATCGACATAAACCGAAACAATGTGCGTAGTTCAGCAGATTTCGCTGCGGAATTCATCTCACCAGAAGCTCGCCGAGAACGCCAAACGCCGACCGACCTCCCCATCCGAAACTCAGATAGTGGCCACAAACGCA
Organism: Tetrastigma voinierianum; assembly: GCA_016808115.1. Lineage (NCBI taxonomy): Eukaryota > Viridiplantae > Streptophyta > Magnoliopsida > Vitales > Vitaceae > Tetrastigma > Tetrastigma voinierianum. The sequence continues at coordinate 107,065 of JAEQBH010005940.1, read as the reverse complement.
CAAGGAAGTGAGCCGTCTAATCTGCACTCCTCCCCTGTATGAAATAGATATTGAGTACGCTCTCATATTCAAATTCCAAGCCTCCAACAATGAGGCCTAATATGAGGCCATTGCGGTGAAGCCTCAACCTCGCCATTCACTGGGAATTGACCACTGAGGTGGGGTCTACAAACACTCCCACCGGTAGTGCAAGACAAATAGAAGATACCTTACGAGGCCAAAAGTGAAAGAACGATCTTATACTCGTGCTGGCACGGATTTAATGGAAAAGTTCGTGTTGGTCTAGGCTCTATATCCCACGTAGAACTCCCAGCCGATGCCTGGGCAAAACTACCGATAAATTTCACAGAAGACCTCGCAGTCAACGCCCTCGTCAAATCCAGAGCCTCTTTACAGATCCCGTGGCGTGGAAGGCCCCACCGGGTCCGAGCCGATGGGATGGACCCCATTTGGGATTACATAATAGACTGACGCCTACCCGACTTGCTCAAGAGGCATCTAAAATTAGGACAAGGTCGGCCATATTCACTAATCATAAGGGAAGCCTTTACAAGCGCAGGTTTCCTTCACACTCCATTCTGCGCATTAGTGAAAAGTGACACTAACTATGTACTACATGTGGAAGTACATGAAGTGTGTGCGAAATCATATTGAGCTCCTGGCATTGGGCAGTGGAAGGTCTTAAGGCGTATACTACCGCCCACAATACTGTGAGACGCGACCTTACCTAAATGGGGGAGAAGCAAGATACCACAGAGCATGCCAAGATCTCTCGCTCCCATCTCGAGCCTCCTTGACATCAATCACAAGCCCTCGCCTTTCCACGGTTTGACATTCAGATCTCCCGCTTCATTGGGAAGGGTCAATGCGCATTCATCATCGCTAGTAAAAGATTACTTCACTAAGCAAGCCGAGGTCAACTCGCCACAATCACGTAACAAAAGATACTAATCTTTGCGGTGGCGAGCCATAATATGCAGGTTTGGTATCCTAAGAGCCCTGGTATCGCATAATGAAAGTAATTTGACAAATGCCAAGTTCAGGGATTTTGTGCCGAGCTTGAATTAAGAATTACTTTCCCCAAAGACATCCAGCAAATTAATGGTCAAAGTGTAAGTCACCACGTAACCCTTAAGGCCGCATCAAGACCAAATTGAAGATCTTAAAGGCAATGTGGGTAGAATACCTCCTGAGGTACATGGGCCTGCTGTGACTCCCACAAGTCACTGAACCCAGAACCCCATTCGCCTCTAGCCTTTGGTATCACTGCTAGCACTGGCCGAGGCTTCAAGTTAAAGTCCCCAAGGATCGAGCTGGGCAACAAGAACACAATGACGAGGCTTCGCCTAAATTTGGACTCCTTAGATGAAAAGCGTGAGCACGTCCTAAGGCACACCCGAAGATTACCAAAGGAAGACTCACGAGGTATTATGAACCAAAAGTCAAACCTAGGAGGCTACATGCCGTGCGACTCCATCTCAAGAAGCTCGCCATCAAGGAAGAATCCAATGCATGTGGGAAAACTAGGCTCTGAATCGAAGGCCCTACATCATATCCTCGCGCCATCGCATCATACCATTTAGCCCAAGACAGAGGAGGGAAAAATTTACATCATGCTTGAACGCGGGAACACCAAGCGCTTTTATCATCACTCTCGGCTTCAGAATCTTAAACGGCATTATCACTCGATGACTATTTGAGCCGCTTATCGGTTATTTTATTGCTGGGAGCATCTCAAATACAAATTTCAAATATAGAATGCTCGTAAAAAATTACATACACGTAATGAAAGTTCATGATCAAAAGGAAAAGTCTCTTATTCCAATTAAATTACATTCAATTACAACTGCTGTTGTCATCTATTTACACCTCTACACACAAGATAAGCGTTCCTCAAAAAAAAAAAAAACCCTCAAGAAGGAAAGAGGAAAGGAAAACGAGATGAAAATAAAGAGAAGAAGAACAGAGAGGTGGAAAAGAGGAGAAAAGAACAAGAGAGCGAAAGAGAGTAAGAAGAAAAAGCGGATGAAAAAGAGTTTCAGCGAAGTGAAATAAATAGAATGAGATGTGGAAGAAAAGAAGAAAGGAAGAAGAGAGAAACTATGAGAAGAAGAAAGAGAAGAAAGGAGAGAAGAGAAAGAAGAATAGAAAATAGAGAAAGCCAAGACAAGAAATGTACCGCCTCTCAGACGCATTCCCTAGCTTCGTGCTAGAATAACATAACTCCCATAAAGGGGAGACTAGGGAAAAACACAACTCCCACAAGGCAGGTCCAACAAAACTGAACCAGAATCCTCAAGCGGATCCCCGGTGAAGACGATCAAGCCTGCCTCATTTCACAAGTAGCTTCTTAGTTACGCACCGTATGGGGCAGACATCCAAGATAAACTCCATAAAGAATGAAGCTCGCCATTTATAAGAAGGCCAAAGCACTGAATTGCAATCGTTTCTACCCTCCATAACCAAGACAGTATACCGCATCTTAAAATTCAAATCAATGGCCGCACACAATGACTGGCGAACGAGCTCGACTACCTTCTAGGCAATGCACTCTGCAGAGTCAATCGCCAGTTATTCAACCCACAAGGCCCCCAAATTTCCTGAGCCCAAGCAGCCTCATTTGTTAAAGCCCGATTACCTACATAGGCCATGCGCTCCAAGGAGTCGATCGCCAGTTATTCACCCTTATAAGGCCTCGCTCGCCCACAGCTCTTTCGCCGACGAGCTCAAGTACCCACGCTTCATGAAGCCTAAGAGTCGATTAGTCAGTTATTTAGCCCATACACAAGGCCTCATCGAGCACAACAAAATTAGCTCTGATTGCTCACATTCGCAGACGTGCCATGCAAACTTAAGAGTCGATCACCAAAGAGTTCAACCCTTACGGGTGCCCTCGCCGCCCGGAGCTCCAAGAAATTTCGGGCCGACTAGCTCCACTACTCCTCGCACAGCCATACACCCAAGATTGCTGATCACCAAAGTTAATTAACCCGCAAGGCTCCTCAGCCGAGCTCCAGCTGACTCACTTTGACGAGCTCGACCATCACAGCCATACAACCTAAGATTAAGATCAGCCTCAGCTATTCAACCCAAGGCCCGCGCCGAGCTCAAGAAACTTGATGGAGCTCGATCACTTGCACAGCCGTAGCCTAAGAGTCGATCGCCGTTATTCGGGCCTCACAAGGCCCTACCGGAGCCCAAGAGGGCTCGCTTTGACGAGCTCGACTACTCGCACAAAGCATGAAGGCCTAAGAGTCGATCACCAAGCTATTCAAATTTATTGCGCCTCAAGACCCTGAGCTCAAGAGCCACTGACGAGCGCCGACTACTCTACTCAAACATGCACCCTAAGAGTCGATCACCAGCTATTCAAATTTATATACTCACACCTGGTCTAAGGTACCAATACATTACTCGACCACTCACACGTGCCGCAGAAATTTAAGAGTCGATCACCAGTTATTCACCATAAGGTCAATGAGCCCAAGAGGCTCACTTAACGAGCCCGATCACTCTACACGCACTACGTAGCCCATCACGATCACCAAAGACCCACCCCACAAGTGCCTCGCCGAGCCCAGCAGAAATTCGGGCTGACGAGCGCCCGACCACTCCAGACAGTGCCATGTGTACCTAAGATCTTGATCAACTCAAAGATCAACCCGCAAGGCCTCGTCGGAGCCCAAGAAATTCGCCTTTGACGAGCCTTCGACCACTATGCACCAGCCGTAACCTAAGAGTCGATCACCAGCTATTCAAATCACAAGGCCTCAAACGCCCACAGAGCCCAAGAACTCCGCCTTGACGAGCTCGACTACTTCCGCACGCCATGAAGCCTAAGAGTCGATCGCCAAGCTATTCACCCCACAAGGCCTCGGGTCACTGAGCTCCAAGAATTCGCCGACGAAACACTACTCCCATCAGCCACGCACCCAAGAGTCAGATCAACTCAGGTTATTCAGCCCATAAGGCCTCAACGCCTGGAGCCGAAAGGTGTACCGGGCTGACGAGCCTCACTACTCGCAGACAGCCGTAGCCTAAGAGTCGATCGCCAAAGTTATTCACCCACAAGGCCTCGCCGGAGCCCGTGAGCTCGGGCCTGACTACGACTACTCAGACAGCCATGAAGCCTAAGAGTCGATCAAATTAAGCTATTCAAATTTACAAGGCCCGCCTCGAGTCCAAATAGGCTCGCTTGACGGAGAGCTTGACTACTCTACTGTGCCATGCACCTAAGAGTCACTCGCCAAAGGTAGCTCTGCACCACAAGGCCTCAAGACCTGAGCCCAAGAAATTGGCCACAAGCTCGACTATTTCCCTTTCGTCAGCCATGCAGCCTCAAGAGTCACCAAAGCATTCAAATTTATAAGGCCTCAGCCATGTGAGCCCATGCAAAGAAATTTCAATTTTGAGAGCTCAACTCCACCTCAAACCATACACCCCCAGAGCTGCCAACTCGGGAGCAAACAACTCAAACCCAACTAATCAAGTTCATGCGGCATCAGCCATTAAATGCATAAGTAGAGGACAAAGCGTAAAATAGAACATTTATTAAGGAAAAGGTTACAGGCGCCTGTCCCCGCCAAACAGTAAATAACAAATAAAAATCGACACTGGCAAGCAAAGATATGCGTCGATTTCCATCAAAATGTATGAGGAGGAGGGTGAAGAAGGGAGTGGCCTCACGGTGTCCGCTCTCCGCATTAGTCAACAGAGAGGAAACCTCACCTCTCCTCGCCGCCAGGATGTCAAAGTTAAAGTCTAGGCCGGGGTAGGCATTAGCAAGCCTTTCCTAAAGTGTGCTTCACCTGTATTCCATTGAGTACAAGCCTCATCCTCAATCTTCCTATAATCTCATTCCGGGCCGAAAGCAACCGTGAGTTACGAGCCAGGAAGGTCCCCACGCAGCCTCACAACACTCTCACGAGTTTACGTACCTCTTGAAACCTCACGACGAGCCCCACCAGCCAAATGGCCAAATCGTATTGGCGCAGCTTCATCTCGTCGCACGTAGTTTTCTTAGACTCCTGAATGGGGCCTCTGGATGTAAGAAGCTCATCCTTAAGACCAAGCTCATATCAAGTGCATCGCAGCCCGTCCCCCGGCCTCTAGCAAGTCATTTTGTGCAACCCCGCAAATTGATCCGAACCTCCTCGAAGCTCACTTCGCCGCTCCTTCGTCGCTTTCGAGCCTCATCTTCTCTACCCTCAGCCCCGTTAACGCGTCGACGGTACGCCTAAATCGCACAGCGCTTCACCGCCCTGGCCATACGCTGCACCCGATCCCACACCACCGTCGATGTGCGGAAGCCACCGCTTTATAAACCCGAGTAGCTTTGGCACGACCTTCATTTAGATCGCTTTTCGCCAACCAAATGAGTAGCCACCCCACACCCAAATGCAAGATCAACATTTAACACAGGATCAACACCCAACTCAGCCGAAATCGTATTAATTTTACAAGATATGGGAACTTACAGAGGCAACCCCCTGGAGGGATAGAGCCAAAGCTTCCTTAATAGGCAGTGAGCCCGACCTCTTGAGATCATAATCTTTAAGGATAGACGAGACAGCGCCCGCCACAAGCTCGGCATTAAGGAGCAAGGAGTCGCCATCCTCGCGAGTTTCGGAACCCTTCCTCTTCAACCTTCCGACCGAGAAGCCAAACCGTGATGGCATGACCGCCACGGTCGCCGACGCCTCCTGTGAGAGCCTTGCCTTTGCAAAATGACCCGTAATCCGATTGCGAACTTGGAAGCTTTAAGGACTTTGGTACGGAGGCTATAACATTTTGCCTCGATGTTTTAACGTGGGTAGAAGGGGAAGAGGAAGAAGCCCCTAATTTCGGAACCTTGCCCTAGGCCAGTTGGTATTTCTCAACGGAGTCCAAGGTTTTCCGTTTCACCCGGACTTCCGAGACGCCCACCAACTAAGCTTCCCTTGGTAGGCTTCGGCAATGAAGGTCTGATGAGACGCTCATAGTGGAAGGAGGCGGCTGGCCTCAAAATAGCAGAAAGGTCGACCTCAGCTCAAGGGCCAGAATATCCGACTGATCGCCACAGGACGCGGACTCAGCCTAACGCCTGCACTATGACGTTATCTTCAGGGCTGAGATCGGTCGAGCACCTGAGAGGCACGTGGACAATGCAGAATTAGAGATATCCAATGACCTCATAAAGATTATACCAAAAACAAAGAGACACTCACGTAGATTCTCGGGGGTGGTCCAAGCAACCGGAACGCCTGTGTAAGTGTCATATGCTCACAAGAGTGGTCATATTCCCAATCATGGCCATTGACAAGAAGTAACATTCTTCCAAAGCCCGTGGAGAGGAGGGAAGATCTGGAATCACTGAGGAGTGCCAAGACGCTCGAAAATAGAGGCCTCTCGCGTTTCCTCTTCAAGGTTAAAAAGATAAAGGAGCAAGCTTATACTAGTAACACCGAGCCCCTGGCCTCTCAAAAGAAAAAACCAATGTACCAACCAAAATACCCTCAAATATCGGGCGAAAGTTGAGAAGGACAAACATTGAAGTGCTACAAAACCCCTTTTATGAAGGGATGCAGAGGGAAGCAGAGACCATTATCGAAAGCTACTTTAAAGAAGCATACCATCTTAGGTACGGAAACCACATAGGAGGTCAAAACATCGGGGTGGGACTTAATTTCTGACACCGTGCCGAGGTCGGTAACACTCAGCCTAAAGTGGCCCCATACAAGGGACCAACCTTGCTAGGCCCCACAGCCAAAGCATTCTGAACGGTGGATTCTAGGTATTCTGACCCCCCAAGATACTTAATTTGGTCTACTCTCCCCTTACCCTTGTCCAAGGGAAAATGGGGCGCCCCTGGAGCATCTCGAAGATCGACCCCGGTCGAACGGTCGGAGGCGCCGCTAGTTCGCTTCGCAACCTAACACTCAAGAGTCACCCAACAATGCTAGAAGAAGAGCCATCCGACCCATGGTGATAGCAGGTAATGAGAACTAAACTTTGCCGATTTAACTTAATGCCTCGACAGACGCTCCAATGTACACCAGTTATAAAGACGCTAATGTCCCAGAATAACACTAAGAAGCTATCTCAGGAAAGACGCCAGAAAAGGACTCTGCACAAAAGGTTTAGATGGAAATTAAGGAAGAGGGAAGTCCGAACTGCTAAAGCGAAGAAAAAGTTTCAAGATCAAGGGCACACAAGACAGAGGATGTCCGTGAAAGAAACATGAAACTCGGGGAAGAAGTGGAGAAATGAGCGCAAAATCGAAGAGTTATCATTATCGCAAGACGTATGACGACGACCAAGCCCTAACTAACCAAGCCCTAACTAACCCAAATTTCGAAAGAAAAGGCGGAATCGTATCTCGATACGAGGTCGCAACCCTCGCCCCACGCACACAAGCATTACGCGGTCGGGCACCGATGGTTTGAAAATTGGGCTCGCAGGCCCACTCGCCAAACCCAAAGAAGAGGCGCACCCATTGAAACACTCAGGCCTTTGACACCAACCCAGAATGAAGGCCTAGTCCTCTCGGCCCAAAGGCCGGTTATGGGTAATCGAGAAAGCCCATATTCTGCAAATCAAACTAAATCCCATCGATAAGGGAAATATAATAATCCCCAATAACATATTATCCTGCAAATCCAACTAAATCTCACCAACAAGGAAAATAAGATAATTCACGATAAATGTTTCATCCCTGCAGATCGCTTCGATCCCACCAATGAGGAAGAAAGATAATTTCAACAAATCGCTTCTTTCAATATCCTTAATCGACCGACACCGACAAAGCAAGAAATATCCCATTCCAATGGAAAGAATCCAATCACCATCCAACCGAAAACATATACTATAAATACCAGGTCACCCCATCGTGAAAGGTAATGCAACACACATTCGCCCTAAGCGCCTATCTTTTCTCCCCAAATAGAACTAACTTAGCATTGAGCGCCACGAGCGAAGCTCCCCGCCGGGCCTTTCTTCTTCTTGTTTTTTGCAGAGGAGAGCAACGCTGCCTCGCAGACTAAACCCAAACAGCCAGCCCAGTCCTACCCAACGGCCCCAACACGCCCATTCCTCCGGCTGAAAAGGCATCATCATTACTTATCTTAAAGTAAATTATAAAACAAATAAACAAGATAATTTATAAGATTTCAGGGAACTATGAAGGCCTTATTTAAAAACCATAACACGATTTGATTTTTTACTACTTTTATTTTCAATTTAAAATTTTTCTTAATTTAATATATTTTTATATTTTTTAAATATATTTAAAAATAACATTTATTTATGTGTAGTCATTTTTATATTTATATCAAGTATTTTTGAAAATAATCTAAAAAATTTAAGAATATTTTTGGAAAAGAGAAAATTTCATGATTTAGAACAAAGACATTACATCTAAATACATAAACCAAAGTGCTAAAAAATATTAGAGGATGATACTACATCTATGTTAATAGCAAGAATAAACTAATCAAACTCATGGTAATTGATAATCCCAAGATATTTAGGAATATCAAAATTCTAGCTAGATTTAATGAAGCATATTGATGAATAAGGAGTTGTTATGACTTTTTATCTCGATTGAAACAACCATGTCGTTTTGAATCACTCACACAAAACGAACGAACAAATCGATTGCTCTACAATACAACTCATCGCTACGATACAAAAACACAAAATAACAAATGAAAATCAAATGAAAACTTAGATCGGATGGAAAAAACCACTTTATCGAGAGAGAAAGTTCAGATCTTAGTGGATAAACGATGGGAATGGTGATTTGAGGTCAAAGAAGGCTAAAATCCCACTTCTTCTTTCTAACGAGGATAAAAAGTAAGAATAAAAGGAATTAGGCTCGAGAGTGAGTAGAGATAAAAAAAATTAAGAAGAACTAAATATTACTTAATCAAAATTTCAAAATTTATTCTATTTGATAGTTTTTAATATGAACTTCATTAATGGAGGATAGGCACGTTGAGAGGGTTAATATTTGGAAGAACTGTGGATAAAGGATAACTAATTTTAAACTAACTACCTTGATCTGATCACCCAACTCTTGGTTAATCGTATTAGTATACCCTCTATGGTGCATCTGGGGACAAAAAGAATAAACATTCTTCCAATATATCGAATATATTCGAGGATATTGATACAACATAGGTAATCTAAAGCTGATTGAAAAAATTGAAGAAATATCGATATTATCAAGTCGATATTTCTGAAGATATATCGAAAATATCAATATATCGTTTAAATATTAAGCATCCTTAACATGCACGTGAGTGAAGAAGAGTTTTGTCAAATAAAATCGGTGAAAAATCCGTGGTATTGCCCATATATCCCTATTTTTTTAAAAATCATCCATGCTAGCAACCCGTATTTTTTTACTAAAAATGGAATAAGAAGAGAAAAAAGAAAAAAGAAAAAGAAAAATGAGAAATATGACGGAGAGAAGTCGAAAAGAAGAGACTAAAAAGAAGAAAAAAATGAGAAGAAGATGAGAGGGGGGGAAGCGTCCGTTGCCCGAGAAACGAGGCTCCAAAGAGATTCAAAATTTATATGGTTTAAGAGAAATCAATAAAGGAGATAGTATTTGTGAAAGATAGATGATTCAGATCTAATCTTCTAAAAATATGATGGGCTAAAAAGTCTTATAAGAGCTCAAATAATCTTAAAATTAGTTTTATTTTATTATTTGATGCATTCATGTGTTACATGTACAATTGTTTAAAAATAAATTAAAAAAACCATAATTTTCCTTTTAATATTATAAAAAAATCCGAATTTACTTGATAATTTAAAATATGAGAATATTTACAATAAAAAAGTTATTATGAAACCATATTTGCACTAAATTTTTAATTTTAATTTTATATGTGTTTTTCGTTTTGGTTTAACTTAATAATATTACCTTAATTGTAATGGTATATATCAATAAATTATTTTTAGTTAGAATAAAATTAAATATCCCTTCTTTTATTAAAATCAATTTAAATAGACCTAAAAATAGAAATCATGATATTAAAAATGGAAATCGAAATTTTTATTTAAAGATTATTGTAATGTAATTTATATATAAATTATTATGAATATTGTCTTTAACAAATATATTTTTGTTTATTTATCTTATATTTATAATTTTTAAAGTATTTTTATTAATTTTAAAATATTTTAGTAATTTTATGCTTTACCTATATTTATGTAAAATTATTCATTGTTGAGTTAGAGTTCCATACAGCTATTCAAGATTTTTGGTTTTGTTGACAAGTAGTACACTCTTCGTTTGCTTGATCAGAAAACAAGCACTGAAGCCCAGAGTCTTAACTCTCCTTGTCCTTACTATGCACTTCCACTTGATTATTCTGTGGGAGTGTTATTGAATTAATGAAAGCTAAAAAAAAAACTACCTCATTTAAGAAAAAAAGAAATTACTCATTTAAGAGAAAATAATATATGATGTATATAAGATATTTATGTCATTGATTAAACTTATATGGTTTCTAAAAATTCCCAAAGTTATTGTAAATTATTTTATATATTTCGAGAAACCACTTAAAAACAACCCTCATATATATTTTTTTATTTTCTTTTATTTCTCATTCTTCCTTATAAAATTTTCCCAATGAGTTCTAGACCGAAATAATGTGTTTGAAAAAAAAATTATTAAGTTAATTTGGATGCCAAAATAAAGACTAAATTAGTACGTAATTGGATTTGCCAAAAGCCGCTAACCACAACAGCGACAATTGCATTTAACTTCAAAAGTCGTTAACAGCAACAATGGCTATATGACGTTTAAATGCCACTGTCCCAGACAACAGTAATTGGGCTTAAATTTCATTATTTTATATTTCATACAATTCTTCATACTTTGGTTTAATAACCTATATAAATTGTATTATGATATTTGAGTACCAAACAAAAATAAGTTTATATAATCATATTCAACCAACATTAGAAGTATTTAAAAGAATATTAAACTAAGTTTGATCAGTTAAATAATCTAATTGAAGATGATGAGGTCATAGGAAACCACATGATAGATTATTTAAAATTTCTTTATAATTTTAAAGTTGATTGATAAATATCCACAATAATATTTCTTAAAATCTTTAGAGAAATTTGATAACTAAATTTTTTGAATTTATAATATTAATACATTTTTCAACTATATAATTTGTAGTTGTATTTGTTTGTTCAACTTATCCTTGTATTGCTTTCATTAACATTTTTAGTAATATTGGACCCTTAAAAGAGCTTCATTTTTTATTTTGAAAAGGGACTAGTCATTATGCATTTGCTAAAACAAAAGAAGACAAATATGTGTCTAGAAATGGTGTCATGGAGCCCTGTCATTTGATTTGTTTTTGTACATACCTAATAAGCATAGGGAGCTCAATGAAACAGGGCTGGAAAAGCAACCCCAAACAGAGTTTAAGGAATGTATACAACAGGTGCCCCAAGACCTATACAAAAGAAACAAAAAACACAAGCACCATAAACTAAGATCTTCGCAGTTATTACCCGAAGATCGATTATCAAATAATCATAATGCATTAACCACACTAGCCGATTAAGACCTCCATGCATAAACCAAATCATATAAATATATTAAAACATTGTATACAAATATCAATATATAAAAATATCAATATATATCAATGAGTCCCACAAGATAACGCCTTTATTTCTCTTAGATTCGCCTAGAATACACAATTGGTCGCAATAGGGTCCCGTGGAATCTCAAACGGAGATGAGGGAGCCGAGGGAGCTGGGGATGGATTTAAGTACTGACGTGAGACGTGGGAGCACGAGGTCGCTTCTAGCCGAAGTGAGCCAACTCGATACAAGGTCAAGGATGGAAGTCACCGATGGGAGGCAATGTAGGAATGATAAAGGGTGGGATGAGAAGGTGATATTCATCGCTATGGATGCTGAAGGCCTCTAGGCGACACCGTGATATGGTAAAGATGTGTAAGTGTCCTGGGGTATGAAAGGTGATGTAAGTGTTCGGGGGTATGAAGGTGATGTAAGTGTGGGGTATGGGGTAGATGTTAGTGGGTAGGGCATAAAAATATCGTGAGGGTACGGGGGTATCAAAGTAGGAAAAGTCAAGCTTAGGTATTCACATGACCGCCCTCACCATCCTCTCTTAATTCATGACCTCGCCCACCATCTCGACCACGACCTCGGCGATCAACTCTCCCATTCCCTTCCCTCTCCCTCTTCCTCGACGAGTCGTGACACGCATCGGAGTAGATAATGACCCGAGGTCTAATGGATGGTCCATGTGATGTAGATGCTCTGATCGTGCCGATTTCATGCGAGTTCTTTCTTCGATCTAGCAGAATAATCACGGAGCAATATGATGTGGGTGTCATACACTAAATCAGGCATAGCCGAGCGACTAGGCTATGTCACATGGCGAGATCCTGGCTTTAACCAAACAAAGAATTATAAAATACGTGATCTATTGATTAAAATTTGGAAAACACTTCAAATTGTCGTGACTCTAACTTACCAAAACCTGAGTAGTACCGGACTGTAGTATGGAACCTCATATCATCCCTATGCAGTGGTGGTGTCATAAAACGTCGTGTAATACGACGATACCACTGCATATATGGATCATGGAAGTCCATCATACCCACCATAAGGTGTGTAGTGATGATCCTCATCGAAATTATGATCCCATAAGGCGTAGAACGTATGGAGCATGATACGCTAAGCCAATCTCTCCGTGTCAGCCCACATGCATCCACTCTATGTAGTTGTTGCTCATAATAACAAGATGGAGGTATCTCCTGGTGCAACCCAAACTGGCGCAAGACTCGCTCTGGACGATGCCACTCAACAGTCTCGAAACATATAAGCGGTGACATCGTCCGCCGTGATCTCCCTGACGCAGATATCAAGAAGTCAAACCAATCCTCCGACGATGTCGCCAGCAAGACCTACACATTTTTGCACTTCGACGCCAAAAACTTCTTATGTCAATATGAACAGAAATTACTATGTAATCCATATACTTTATATATATAATTACCTCGATCAAGAGTTTCAGCATCTAGTCGATCTCGATATAGAGGAGTGACACCGATGGGTTATGCACTTGTGTTAAAGGTACTTCCACCTACACCCTACCTAAGAGTTGATCTCGCCTCAACCACAGTTTAACTGATAATCTATCGTCGAGGGCCTCAGCTACATCTCCATCGACGACATCTGTAATGCCCCGTCCCGAGAGAGTGTACAATACATGTAACTGTAGGGGCGTATATGAGCACCAAGTGACATTGTAGTATTTCGGAAGTTAAATATGAAATGATAATTTATGGAACCCGGAATGTTGTAATAGAACAAGGATAAAATCGTAATTGGTTTAAAAGGACATGAAGGTCATAATCAAAGTAGAGATGAGCCATAATAAAAATAAAACAAGTTGATTTGCAATAATAAAGTGCTTGAGGACTTAAATGGCAATTAAATGAAATATTAGAATATAAAAGAGGAGACAAAGCCAAAAAATCTGCTGGTCTCATTTTGTATTAGGCAAAACGTAGAGAGAGAAAAGTGAGAAAAGAAGAGGAAGAAGAGGAAGAAGAAGGAGAGAAGGAGAAGAAGACTCAAACCAAGGCATGCTTTTCAATCTTGAAACCATGCATTTTGGATTCTTAAGGATTGGGTGTGGAGATTTGTCTCCTTTTGCTTGTGGTTCTCAGGAAGAGATCACCCAAACCCTGTAGATTTGCTGAAGTTTATGTGGGTAAACCCCACTGTGAAAAACATGGAATCAATATCATATTTATATGGTTTTTAGAAGAATTGTTGGACTCAGTTAAATTCATAAGAGTTCTAGATTTTCAACTAGGTTTTGTGGTATGAGGTTCCAAACCACCAACAAGTATTATGAAGTTGTTGATGTTCCATGATGAATTTTGAGGTATTATGGTTAGAGAAGTTGTATGAAGAAAATCACATCAAAGTGGCAAAGCACCGCACTCCCGTTGTACCGGCATCGAGAACGTAGCCGCACTGCACAAACCAACAAATGCAAACCGGCATTCCAGAGGAGCCTGAGAGTCAGACTGATACAAACACTGCACGCAACCGCACTGCACAGGTCATCGACGGCACACAAAGAAAGGCCTAAAATGTCCGTAATTGTGTATTTTTGTATAATTGCTTAAATGCACACACCGGACGCATAGAGAACTTATTAAATGATTAAGAAAGGTTCAAAAAGGATTGAACTCAATGAAAACGTAGCGCACTTCACCGCCTACGGTTTATTATTCATGAGTGTGACTAAGTCTAGGAAGTACGTGAAGACATGCCATACATGTTTAATAATAATTCACCCCATTCTCGAAAGTGTGTAGCTGGGCAAGCAAAGGCGGAAAGTAGTGGAGTCGCACCAAGTTTAGTAAGAAAGGTGAGTGTTCTAAACCTACTTTTTCGTAAATACTAGTGTATTATTATTATAAACTGCTTATTAATCGTATTTAATGGTTTTCAAGTTAAAAACTTCATAATTCAAAGAGCAAGCAAATGGTTTTGATTTAAACCATATTTGAAAAGGGGCAATGGTTTTGAATTATCAACCATATTTAAAGCAAACAATTATTTAATTATTAAACCATGTTTCAAGTGTTAAACAAGCAATGGTTTTAAATTGTAAAACCATATTTCAAAGAGTAAGCAAGCAATGGTTTTAAATTGTAAAACCATGTTTCAAAGAGCAAGCAAGAAGAATATTTGTGGAAAACATGCCTAACTAAATCCCTAGTTCTAAGCAAGTGCACAATTGTTAGAGGTATTCACGCACAAGGTGTTAGAATATCATACATGCATTAAATTTCGCCTGCTCAAGAAACTTAGTTCATGCATCATGCATTTAAAGGAGACCGTGGTACCACCGAATATATAAGGTTAAGAGCTCTAACTAAATTACGGTGATGCACACCTGTGCCTCAATTCCACCATATTTATTCCGAAAAGCGGGATTTAAGTGCCCAGCCCTTCCACTCCAGGTATGACTGTGTCCAAATGACCCAAGACCTGGGCCAATGCTCTCAGTTCCAGAAACACTAGTATACGTTAGCAAGAAAGGCCCCAAGTGGCTGATGATTTATACATCCATAGCCTTAAAAATCAATCCACCTGGTACACCTGGGCCGAGCCCAAGCTCCTGCGGTTTGTTTTAAGGAAACGATCGAGCCTAGGCTCCGCTTTATTTCAAAAACGAGCCGGCTGAGCCCAGTTCTGCAGGATTTGGTAAGCAAACGCCAAGCCCGCAGTTCTGCTTTATTTTTAAAAGAAAACGGTTGAGCCCAGTTCTCGTTTACTTAAAGCAAGCAAACTGCTGAGCCTGGTGCTCCCATGTTTATGAAAAAGTTTAGAAACTTTTAAAGCAGATTTGAGAAAGTTTTATAAACTTTTAAAGCAAAGCAAGGTAAAGCAAGCAAGTAAGAGATTTGAGAAAAGTTTTAGAAACTTTTAAAGCAAAGCAAAGCAAAGTAAGAAAAGCAAGGTTTCTATAAATAAATTTGTAAAGAGAGTTTTAGCAGCTTGAGATATTTTCTAAAAAGCAAAACATTTTATAAAGATACACTCACCGAGCCTCGTTTAGCTCATTACTGTTTTAAAATCACCAGGTAATGTGCACTTTATACCAAAGCAGATTAGGGCTCTCCGACATTTTGTACAAGTGCTAATATTATTAATATTTTGTATGAAATACTGAATTTACAGCAATGGTTATATGTATGTATGGCAGTGAAGCTGTAAAAGTGACAGCTTGAGCTCTTTTGAAAGGATATTGTCGTTGCCATATTTGGGGGAAAAATGTAAGTTTGTATACAAGATTAATATCCTATATGCACTGCCATGTCATATGTTTGTCACACTTACAAAAACGTTAGAAAAGGAAAATTTTTATACGAGGTTTTGGCATTATGGCTTCGCTCACATGAATTTCAACGTTAGAGATAACGTGGATTGAGTGTACGACACCGCCATGCAGTAGTGGAGGTGTGTCAACATCTAAGATTGCCATCATGTAAGGCTTAGGATCGTAGTTAGAGCAGCCATGATTCCAAAATCTAGTCACCCACGTGAAGTCTCTCCCAAGACCATAGTTTAATATAAATGAATGTAAGGAAGAACCTAATGATGTCAGGTATATGAATGTATAATAAAAAAATTTACATACTTGTACCAATGTAATACAACCGCTGGGAACGATCGCTCAAGATCCAAGTCGGCTTCTAAGATAAATTTACTTATATGTATGTGCTAAGATCGCACCACAATCTCAATTATAAGTCCCAAGATGTGTCAAATCTCGCAGTAGTGGAGAAAGTTACTGTGATGAACTGTACCTTTCTTTGTCCAGCAATTGGGTGATGAAGGATCCCATTAGCGCCTAAGATGAAACTGACGCCGCACTTCGCTTTCTAAAGCGACTCATCTCCATCAAGTGTCGCGGATAACTAGTCACATAACCGATCTATGAGAGCGGTCAGATCCTTTGAGCATCACGTAAGACACCAGTTAAATTTCAAAGACAACTCCCGCTTAAGACGAAAGGTTGTTATGTCCCAAAGAGATCTGGTCTGGCCGACAGAAGGCCAAGGATGATAGCAACATCCTGTAACGTGATCGTCATCTCTCCGACTAGCACATGAAACATGTGTCTCGAGCCTCCATCTCTCAACGAGACAAGTGATAGCGTTAATCGATCAGCGATGTGGGCTCTGCTTCAGATATACCATAGAATCCCACGCCGATCACGACGGACGATCATGGATCCATCCTCCACACACCGATACAAAGCCGGCGTCGTAGCGAAATGAAAGTACTTCCCGAACCAAGTAACGAAGAAACAAAAAGCTTCATAATCGAATATATATAAACATATATTAATCGAAATATTACCGATAAGTAATAAAATACACATTTTACTCAGATTTACTAAGTGGGACTGGGATCTGCCTTGTAATACTAAGACAGATGGATCCAAATGGATCTCAAGATCATGAAACCCTCCGAACGCCTATATCTATAATCCTGGATAAACCGAAGGCACTATAAATAATACAAACATTGAGAGATCAGATTACCATAATTGTGCTAAGTACTAATTATAAATGTACAAATAAATTAAAATAGACACATACATGATTGATGTCTCATTTACTTAAAGATGTCGATTACACATACATGATTTACTATATATATCAGATAATTCTCATAATTCAAGAAATACAATATTCAACATAAGTGTTATGAGTAAAGCAACTCTACATTCATACTTCCAGACACTCGCATTTATCGAACTTGATTTCTATTCTTACAAGATCACATTATAACTCCGCTTGTTTGCATAACCACATGTGATAGTTGTTTTCCTCCCTAACGTCCATTTCATTATAAACCAGTTAATTTTAGGACGCCCACGCCCATGTTCTATCGATCAGTGGTACAACGTAGACCATCATAAAGCTGCCACTCATCTATTGAATATTGTATGAAACAAGCTGTCATGTACAGTACGACTATGTAGTGTAGTAACTCGAAAATATTAAAATCAAAATCAACATCATACCACATGTTACATGATATGGCTACTGAAACTACATATCAGTGTATTTCCACATATGCATTTCTTTTTTCATGTGCTTGAGGCTACGCGCTCACCACCTTGATTCTGGACATGAAATCGGCCTTGTACGTGATCGTAAAGAACAATTTCCATCGAACTAGCCTTAACAACACGACCCTAAATCTAAGCATCAACATATGGAGTGAACTGCTTATTAGATGTCAATCTATTAGCACCTAGTTCCTTTTCTCTTTGCAAATAAATTAACAGTTGAGGTGAAAGGTCAACCTATAAATGTGGCTTATCGTGAGCAACAGCCCATGACATTGTTAATGGCACCCTTTTCGCCATGCTGGGACAGGGTCCAACCCTGATTGGGATGCCCCGATACCACTAAATGTAACACCCGTTTTTTTAAAGTGTCACAACCTAATCCTCGTATTCCTAATTTAATGAAGATCCTAACTGAGAGCCTGGTTGACCTGTTCACTTTACTTATCTATGAAAACATTTTATTTATGCTTCCATTTCTAGAGTTTTCAATACGCTTAAAGTATTTATTTACAACAGCATGTATTTTAATATTATGAAACACGGCAAACTATAGGTCCATAAACATTTATTTATACAAACACATTTACATTAAATGCATTCTATGCCCTTCAAAAAGAGTACAAAACAATGTTTCGAGTTTAACTTGCTATATTAACAAAATGTCTCATGTTCAAAAGAATGGTATATATGATTCGAGAGATATTTAATACGCCGCAACTTTCTACGATCACGTGCTTCTCGTTTCGCCTTCTTTCCTGTTCACTGGAGCACTTAAGCATAAAGCAATTACACCCTAAGCATTTTGTGCTTAGTGGTCTATACCGTCTTTATTCTCAAATTCAATTTAATATAAGACATGCTTTTATATTAAACTATACTTTTAATTATTCATGATCAATGTAAACAATACTCATGCTTATTCATTTCACATACTATCATCTACGTTAATCACTTGTAAATGTCTTTTCATATGCAACAAATCATTCAACAATTCAATCTAATATGATTCAAACATACACCTTAAAGATGTGTTTAATACAAATCCCATTTTGTTTCACTTGTCAAAGCTCGCTATCACTTGATCTATACGATTTGACTCATGACGGATTCAAACGTGAATCCTATCCTTGTTGCTGTCGCGATGTGATTACACACTTAACAATTTCGTTCGAATATCGCGACAAATACCCAGGCAACCCGCCATATGTGGGATATCGAACAATTTCGCTTGTTTTTCACAAGACGCCGCCAGCATCTGGCAGCGTCGGGTCGTTTCTTATATCAATTCAATTCAAGACACGCAAGTAATTGACAAATTCGTTTATAATTCAATTAATCACTCACATGCAATTAATTGTCAACATTTCAAATATCATATTTTCAAAATCCATATGCACTTTTGTAATAACATTTCAGAGATATGCATATTCCATACAATCATTTCATATTTATTTGCAAACTACCAAAACACTTGGCGTAAGGATGGGAGGTTCTACTAAAGAAACCAAATATTGATTTTTATAGCCTTTTCTCGTATCTCGTCCTAGGTTAGTTATCCTCACCAACCCCTAGTCAATCACAATTATCACATTTAGTGAGTAAACAATTATCACACTTAACAAATCTCGCCGAGGCAAAGTAAAGTCGCCAAGGCGGTGAGGTACGGTAAGTTTTTGATTTACTTTTATCCTTATTCGAACCTCCATTAATCATTATTAGGTCCTTAAACTATCGGTGTACGAACATACGTGTCTGGAAACAAAATCCAGTAGCCCTGTTCTTTATGTGAAACAAGATTGTTACCACAAACAAAGATCTGTGGAAAAGCATTGTAAGACTCACCAAGGGTGAGGTGATCACACGCTCGCGCAGTTCACGCCCACGCAATTCCTACGCCGGCGCTGGTGAGCGTACCCGACATTGCCCAGATTTTCAGCTTTTGCACTTTTGAAATTTTTTTCTGTAATCACCCTTAAAACTCAAAACAAAACACACATGGAATCACTCCCAATAACATCCTAATACTATATACTAAACAACCATGAGCAAACCTATGGATGGATTAGGTTTTCTAACCCAAACATCAAATACAAACTTCTAGTGGCTTCAGTTCATAACTAATCTCTGGTCTCTTTGAAGCCCTTAGCTTTCTTTCTTCAACAATCTTGCAAAATTCAGACAAACATGGAGATATTCACACCAATTCCAACTATTTCAAAACTCCTACTTTTTCTCTCTCCTACCTTCAAACACGTTATTTCCTACCACAAATGTGCTCTTCTAAGACAACATTTGGTCTTGGTTTTCATTTTAAAGTGTAAGGCCATGTTTGACTATGCCACAAATTCCATTTCATTCTTTCTTTTCGCTCTCTCTATTTCCACTTTCATTTATCATTTAATTCCTTCACTTTTAGCATTTAAGCTTATTCTATTCTCTTGACCCTTAGGTCTCATTTTACAAATCTAAATTTACTCCTTTTTGCACTTGTGTTTATTTCTCTGGTTCAATCACTTTCTCATTTTAGCATATAATATTTAATCATATGCTCACATATTCTATTTCATATTTATAATTTATCGCCCTGAAAAACCTAAGTTTGGTCTAATTCATAATTCTATATATAATAAAATTATTACGTAAATTTGTGTATTTTTGGGTATGCATAATGAATATCTAAATGTTGGTTGTCATTATCTCTGCTATCTTTAACATCATCATGAAAGAGCCCATAACTAAAAAGGACGCCTCTAACCATTGTTGTGCTTCTCGCACTAATTCTCCAATTGTAAACATATGCTATTAATTCAGGTTGTACCGCTAAAGTCGCCTGTACCAAATTGCAGTTTACCTTTAACCGGTCATAAAATTGCTTGCAAGATGACGTATGCAAATCCCGTGATAAAGTGGTTGCAAACTCAAACTAAGATGGGATCGTCATTGCTACCATAATACCCGGATGTCCCGCCGATATAACGCAAATTCCGTCCGCTGAGTTACTCTATTTCAATACATGCCAAGAACCATTCTCAATCATCGCATTCTCGATTCCTCGTAATAGCAAATGTCACTAGTTTCACCATTATTCTGCCACAATCCTATAGCAATCAATAACGTGTCTTTATACTTCCCATATAAATGTGTACTATTAATACTTCATTACAGATCTACAATGTTCGAATCCTTCAATATGGTTTGAAAACGCATCAGAACACGGTTGGAATATCTGTTTGGCAGGTTGGCTACATGTTTTCCACATTGACAACACATCCATTTGCTACTCTATGGCAAGAACAAATGTGCGCCTCCAGATATGATTGAGAGAAGTCACCAAATAACTCGTTTAATCGCGATGCTTTCCATCCAACGTCTTTTTGTATGATATTTCATATCCTCATTTCTCCATCGCACTCCTGCTTGAATACAAATGAGTCAATGTGAATTGTGCCTTAATTATTGCCTTTATATGAGCAAAAGAAATCTCAAGTTCGAGTCCAACTGGATGATGGTCCCTACTCAAGCAAGGATTGGATACAAGTATAAGGGTCTTTATATTTGTTGATAACAAATAAGAAAAGGGATCTTTTCAAGAACCACGCATCGAAGCTTCCATGGACAATGATATTCTTCCGCCTTTCTTACATCTTAAACGAGCAATTTTGAGGATGCAATACAACGACAAACTCGTAAGTTTTAATCTGAGTAAATCTTTGTAGCCTCTTGCAAATCAGATTTAGAATTAAAAACTTGGCCAACTACAAATTCTCCACTCGAATAACCGGTAGTATGTTGCACCCATGGAGTCCAACCACTTACAACAACATTACCCAGGTTTTCAACATGTTCAAATTGAGGTGTTGGTGGTAAGTGATAATGAATAGGGGATGACTCATCTAATGTCTCAACATCTGGGTTATTTGATACATCAAGCAAGATGATGCTTATGTAGGAGACATATATCCCTTTACTCATTCTCCAAAACTTGGTTCAAAGTTCGAAGATGACGATGTCCATCGCCTCTAACATCCGTATCTCCATTTCATTCATGATCAACATCTTCATCATATTCATCATTACCTCTTTATAAGCGTAGTCTTCATCATCTCTCAAAACTCCATCCTCGACATCGACCGCTACTAAGCCCATAACCATAGTCAAATTGCAAGCATTGTAATTGTCAACTAATAAAACGGCATGGCTACTCACGATTGATTCACTCAGGCTCTAGACTAACAACTTCAATATACAATTCAATCTCCTCAATGCTAGTTGTGTTAACTTTATGTTCAATATCTTATACTCATCAAGAATCCATATTGGAAAAAGGTTGGAACCTATTTCCACTTTAGGGGATACTTACAATTATGACTAATTCAACCTTGCTCACAATGGTCGCCCTCGGTATATCATATCAGTCAATTGTTCAAACGTGCATTTAACCAGTATATCCAAAGGCACAATAACAGCTTTTCTCCCCTCATATTTCACATCTGTTTCAGTCCTCAATATTTGTCCATTGTAATAACATATCACGGTAATACTGGAAATGTATATAATCACCCAGATAAAATGGTCCAATGAATTAAATAATACGAGAGGTCATTATCCCGATATCACATCAACTTTATCATAAAGAAAAACAACCAATTTCTAAAATAAAATATGACAATCTCCAATTGTCCTCAATTTCAAATTTTAGGGTTAGTTTAGGTTTGTGGTTTAGGTTTGTTTGTGGTTTACTAAGCTAGGTTTAGGTTTAAGGTTTAGGTTCGAGTTTTTTACTAGCTTAGGTTTTTTAGGTTTAGGTTTTAGGTATTAGGTTTTAGGTTATATTAGGGGTTCGTGGTTTACTACATTGTTTTATGGTTTAGGATTTTAGGGTTTGGGGTTTCAGGGTTAAGAGTTTGTGGTTTAGGTTTTACGGTTTTAGGTTAAGGTTTTTGGTTTTTTGGTTTTTCTATTCAGGCTTGTTGAAGGATGAGTTTTATGGTTTAGGGTTTTAAGGTTAAGGGTTTAGGGGTTTTAGGGTTTTAGGGTTAGGGGTTCAGGGTTTACTGCTTAGGTTTATTGCTTTATGATCGAGATACACCACTTAAAAATCACGCTAAACATTGAGAAAAAACATAACAATTCAAGGAAAAAATGATTGAATTATGAATTATGTGTATGTTTGTGTGTATTTACCTATGTATCTATATATATAGAGCATGTACAATGATCTTTTTTGTGTTTTTATTTCATCGCGCTAACTTGAAATCATAATTGCCATAAGTCTACTCTCAAGATATATAAAGAAACCAATTCAAATGTCATTATAAGGCTACTAAGATTGTTGAGATATTTACAAGGATCTTCAGAATAATGCAGCATGTTAGAGGGAGTGAGGAGGAGAGTTCGTGGGAAACAAACAAATATATTTTTGTTTGGAAAATGTTTTTAAATTTTTATTAATAAAACTATTTTAAAACGGTTTTCAAATGGGCATCAATATTTTTTTTTTCATTTTTATGCAAAGTCAGAAACCTTATAAATTCACCGTAAAGTGTAATACGTAATTTCGTTGAAAATATGGAATTTTTATAGATCTCTTGATGATGAAACGGACTTCACCGCTGAAACCGTTTCGCAAAATCTAGCTACTCATGTTCATTCTCGCACTCAGATACCGGAATTTCATGTTTTATACATCAGCAGAGCAAGGATACCTGGCTTGTGTTGGTGGCTCACAAAGGCGAACGGTCAAGTGTAGGGTGAGTCAAACAAAGGGCTCAAGTGGGGCCATAGGAAACATGTGACATCATGTGATTGGAGGAAAATCCAAGTAGATTGGATACGGATAGTGGAAATCCAAGCCAACCACGATAGTCGAAGATGCGGCAGCAAGACGACATCTCACTCACCCATCTTGACCAAACTAGTGGGATGGGGAGAGATGAGGGAAAAAGAAAGAAAGGAACAAAAAGGAAATGAAGGAAAAAGACAAAGTTTCAGAGAGAGATACCAATTTTATCTCTGTGATTTCCACGATCTGGACAGCGATTTGAAGGAAAGTAAAGAGAAAGAGTTCATCCTCATCGTATGGGGCTTCGTGATGTAGATCGAGTCAGGAGTTTCGACAAACTCCAAGATGGTGTTTTCTCCACTTGCTATTCTTGTCTAAAAAGGCGAAAATGTCAGAGTTATGAGTGTCGAGAATGGCTTGGCGATTCAATCCAAGAAACGGGACCGCTAAATGGCCATGCATTCTAAAAGTGGACCGTTTTGGCATAGTTCTATGATTGACCTAAATCGCCTATGTGTGTTGCTTTCATGACATTGCTTGAATTGAATAACATGAATTGTGTGAGAAAATAACATGTTATTTACGCTAAATTGATGTGTTAACATGATTGTTTGAATTATGAAATATAAATTGCGTATGAACCATGAGAATTGAATATATGAATCGCATGATTGCATTCATAGCATATAGCATCACATTGAGCTCAAAAGTGAGACCAGATGTTGAATTCACCATTCTCGTGAATGCGTGATGAGCCTTAAATGGGATAACATCCATGTCAGACCCACGGTCCATAATTGGAAATAAAGAAATAAATAGTAATAAAAATCAATGTAAAGAATGGGAAAGTCGATGTGATCCCCCTAGTGAAATTCCAAAATTACATGTGGTTAAACATGATCTCCGCTAAGTGAAAGTCCGTAAAATGTCTGGGGAGCGCGCACGCCGATCCTATGGTGTGACCCCAAGACGGCCCATAAAATCGAACAAATAATTACCACACCTAAAATCGATGATAAATCAAACGAGCCATCGATGGTCGGGTCCAACGAGTTCGGCCACCAGTGGAACACCAAGGATCAAGCCTACACTTGGCTTGCAAGTGTATGAGCTCACGACTCGCATGTCGTGAGTGGTTTCATCTCATGCATGATATAAAGCATTCCATGTGAATCAGAATCAGATGGGATGGATGATCAGAGGTGCCATTGCATGCTCATTTGTGGAGGAGTAGTTATCAGAGGAAAATTCAACTACTCACGTCATCCTATCGTGATCCCCTTTCAAAGTACAGAGAGTATTCAGGGAGAGGGCGCTCACTAGAGGCCGCATTGAGAAGAAAGCCGACATATGACTTTGATTATTTATTTTTGTAAAACATTTATGAAACATTTTGATTGATACATGTTTGTATAGGAGTATAATTAATTCTTGAAACTATTGTAATATAGTTGGTTAAATTTTGGTGAGTATGGATGTATGGGCCCGATGTGGCCATTTTTTACTTTATGTTCAGTCTGGGAAGAGACACTCATTATGGGTATTATATAACAAATTATATGTATTCGGGCGTGAGTCGACGATTGTCAACTGACTTCCTAGCTCAAAGGCCACAAAAGCATTTTATAAGTGTCTCGCATGGTCCCCTTGCTAGGCATTCTACATATATTGGTTAATAATGGAATGTTAGAAGGAGTAGGAGAGAGCTCGGGAAAACAAATGAAAATATATTTTTTGTTTGGAAAATGTTTTTAAATTTATTAATAGAAAACTATTTTAAAAACAATTTTTCAAATGGGTACTAATTTTTTTTTTTTCATTTTTATAAAGCATTTTTATATGTCCTAAGGTCCCCTTGCTAGGCATTCGCATATATTGGTTAATAAATGGCATTGTTATGAGGAGGAGAGTTTGGGAAAAACAAACAAAATATTTTGTTTGAAAAATGTTTTAAATTTTATTAATAGAAAACTATTTTAAAAATGCTATCAAATGGGTACTATTATTTTTTTTCATTTTTATGCAAAGCTTTTCTTCTTAAGTGTCCTGGAAGGTCCCTACAGTATCTCCGCATATTTTGGTTATTTCATTTTATAGTTTTCCATAGGCATTCAAGAACTAATAAATAAAACTAAATAAAATTAACTCACTATATATTAAGTAAAATTGAAAAAAACAGATTAGAGATTTGCACTAAATCCTTAATCATTTAAATGTAGATAAGATAATAGCCTTTTATAAATGAATGGAAACACTTAAAGTATCAAATATTTTTCGCTTTCTTGCTAAATGATCTTAAACAAGCATCAGATTTATTGAAAAAGAAACAAAAAAAAGGTGAGAAATGACATCATTTTTTGTTGATTCCTTAGGTCATTTATTCCCGTTTTTTTCCAAATATGTTTGCTTCCTTAGAAAGTTGATCATAACTGATAGTGCCTGAAAAATCAGCCCATAGGCCCAAAACACAGGCCTAGGGAACAAACCTTAAAATAGGCAGGTATCCTCCGTGAGGCTGGCAGAAGAGCCCCACGTGGGGACTCGGCCCATGATAACGTCCTGATTACTCTTAAGGTGTGAGTCCAAGGCCGAAACTAAGCCCAGTGGGCCGGACTGGTGACGAGGATAATCCGCTGTCCACCAACTGAGCCGTAAGAAAGGAAAGCACTCCACCTTCATGATTCGATATCTACGATAAGGGTGCCACATTCCCACGACACGCTCCTAATTATCCTCTAATATTTAGTTAGCGATAATGAAGAGAAGATCCCCTACCCAATTGGGAAGATGTCGTATCGCCGTCTAATAAGGAAAGTCATCGCGGATCACCCATGAGTAAATACCTGAAGGTCTTCCACCAAATAAAGGTACATAGACACAACGCCATCAACGCTGAATTCCTTTCCTTTTCATAAGAAGGAAAACTAACTTAGTACGAAGAGGCGCGCTTACACCCCCGCCGCACTTTCAGTGCAGTCGCGTTATTCCATCGATCCGACCGTGCTGATCGCCCAATAACGACATCGGGCAGCTCTGTTCATCATAGAAAAAGTACCACTACCAAAACACGGGAATGATTGTTCTTTACAACAAATCGATTTCTCGACTAATGGTATCGACCAAACATGAGCAGGTCACGCCAACCCCAAGGACGCTATGAAGACCGTCAGGACGACGCTGATGTACCAAACCGGACGCCTTCTGAGCTCTTCTCGCCGGGCTAGCAATGAGATGAGGCACTGCCTTCATCAATCGCCGCTTGCTGGGCTGAGCCAAGGTAAGTAACCACCAGACAAAAAGGGGGCCGCCAGCAAGATGCACAACAGGCTCATGAAGGCTCATGAATACTTATCTGCCAAGAGGAGCAACACCTAGGCGCCCTCAAGACGCCGACGGAGGAGGAGATAATAGCTCTGACTGCGGGGGCATGATCCCTACTTAGCCCTCGGAGATGATCGGTAACGGAAGGAACGCTTGACAAAGGACGACTGAGGCATGGCCAACCCCCATCAACAAAGGAATGAGGAACGATCTGGAGCAAGGGTTCCGTGACATCTAACAAGAGCTCTGCCACATGAAAGAGGCTGTAAAAGTTCGAGCCCCAGTCTCCATGGATGCTTTTGATACAACAAACGGATTCCCCTTTCACGGCCAAGGTACTACACTTCCCTCTTCCAACAAAGCCTAATGCTCCAGATCGTTTTCGACGAACGAAAGACCTCCCCAGAGACCCTTGTCTCAACACCTATAAGAA
Organism: Tetrastigma voinierianum; assembly: GCA_016808115.1. Taxonomy (NCBI): domain Eukaryota; kingdom Viridiplantae; phylum Streptophyta; class Magnoliopsida; order Vitales; family Vitaceae; genus Tetrastigma; species Tetrastigma voinierianum. Next base: position 79,870 of record JAEQBH010005940.1, on the reverse strand, counting down.
CTAGATGGACCTACATGGATACCAAGACCCCATGAGATGCAGAGCCTTAAGAATACGCTATGGGCTCACTGCATGGTCTTCAACAGCTCCAACCTCAACAACTTCATCCTTCAAGGAACCTTCATTGTTGTTTCGGTGTCCGACTTCCACCTGAGCCTAACATACCGAAAGCCGAGCTCCCACTTGCTAACCATGAAACAAGGCCCTTAAGAAAACCTGAGGTCCTACGTCCAGAGGTTCAACTCGGAGTCATGCTACGTAGACATCCCTATGAAACAGGCTTATCACCTCTTTTATAGGCCCAAGTTACATAATGTAATCTAAAGACCTAATGTTCTCATCCAAGAACCTCAGCAAGTATGGTTTAAGGTGCTCGCTAAAGCAGAAGTGGGAACATACTCAATGGCGAGGAGGCCCTTATGTCTGCTTTCTTAAAGCTCTTCCTACATCGAAACAAAGAAAACAAAGACGAGAAAAGTGGACCAAAGCCCTAAGAGATCGCGAAGAGACCAAGACAAATCCACAGAGGGGTGAAGACGTGAGATCAATCTCCAAAGAGAGGAGGTGGTAACGCTGTGACCTCTTGGTCCACCTCACTTCAAGTCAGTACCGGGTATCTAATCAGTCACCTCTCGACTACTCAAGCAGGTCTCAAGTCCATACGAGGTGCAACATGAGAAGTTTTAAGATGGTCATCTCAAGATGAAGACTTAACCCAAATTCAAAAGAGATATGACTGGCATCGACTTCCAGAGATCACTGCATCGGAAAGGTGACCGTATTCACTGAAAAGAAATCTGATTTTATCCGACGCTGACACTTCCTCCGTTACGCATATTCCAAACCCGAATCAGCACTTTCCCTCCACCACCTTGTCACCACCCCGACTCAAAGATCAAAGAACCTCGGGAGAGATCAATGTGATTTTCGGGGGATCACTGGACGGAGTCCGGGGCTCAAACAGAAGGCTCACCTATGTAGCTTCAAATCAAAGGATACTAGAGGTGCAGCCATGTCCAAGCCCTTGGTTGACACCACCATAACCTCTCTGGACGTTGGACCGAAGGTCGCCAACATCCCCATGATGACCCACTAGTAATAAGGCCGCCGGGCCACAAAATAGTCTATAAGGTCCGATCGAACAGTGAGTTCTCTGGCCGACATCATATATCGATCGGCAATTACTAAAATAACAGTATCAGGCGGAGAAGCTGGAACCGGTAAATGCCCACTTAAGGGGATTCTCCGAAGAGAAAGTACTGCCCCTGGGATCAGTACAATTGGTACTCACTTTAGGAGACCCCCCATGCCAGGCCACAATGACAATGAAATTCTCATGCAGGCCCCATCCCATACAACATGTTATCAAGCGTGCCTTCTCTCAATTCCATAAGGGCCATACCTTTCCGCCATCATATGGTTTCACACCCTACAAATGGAGTAAGAAGGGTCGAGGAGACCAACTGGAGCAGCCGTGGAGCTACTGGGCATCAATGAACAAAAAGCGTCGATGGGTTCACCGATGAGCTCGTATGAGAGGAAGAACCTGACACTCAACCACTTAAGAGCTGAACCAAAGATAACTTGACGCATCAATCGAAACACCCGCCACATCGGATCCAAGCCGTCAAGACGCCAAAGACCTTCCCATCCGCTTTAAAACAAAACGCGGACATATTCGCCGGTGCCAGCACACGGGGAATCGACCGCCAGCTTATCAACACAAGTCAATGTCGCCCCTCCTTCAAACCCGTTAAACAGAAGAAGTTTCACCCCGTAAATGTATTATCAACTAAAAGGTCACAAACTCCTCCAGTCTCGAGCTATCCGAGAAGCAAATTATCCCGACCGTCACACGTAGTTCGCCAAGAAGGCAACGAGAAAATGGAGAGACTCGGCGATTGATTTTACCGCGAACCAGCTTCCGCAGAAGACAACTTTCCCTTTTTACCCCGAATCGACCATAGTGGACGCCTTAACGCCGCCACAAGCTCCTCGCCTTCACGGACGCTCAAGCAGACCGCATTTAATTATCCCAACGACCAAGAGAAGACCTCATTCATGACCAAGCAGGGAACGTACTGTTATCAGGTGATGCCTTTTGGGTTGAAGAACACTGGGGCCACATATCAAAGGTTGGTAAATAGAATGTTCCAAAAACAGATTGGAGCAACCATGGAAGTATACATTAGACAATATGTCAATAAGTCACCAAGGTCGAAAGCACCACGTGACCACTGGGGCCTTAATCATTCCAGGTCCTGAAGGACTACAAGATGAAGCTAAACCTAACTAAGTGCTTTCTTGAGTCTCTCAAGTAGGAAATTCTTAGGTTTCATAGTCAATGTACGCTTAACAGAGGGTAAATCCGCATAAGATAAGTCGGCTCGACATGCGACCGCCCTCAAACACTAAAGAAGTTCAGCGCCTGCCCGGGAGAATAGCTGCACTGAGTCGCTTCATGTCCAGATCTAGTGACAAGTGTTAGCCCTTTTTTCAAGTTTTGAAAAAGGCCTTCCACTGGGATGCCCACTGTGAAGAGGCATTCGTTGCGCTGAAAACTTACTTAAGCTCCCCCCTTATTCTGGTAAGCCCCTTCGAGGGAAAACTCCCTCACGCCCACTTCAGCTACTTCCCATTTCAACTAGTGTCACCGATTGTAGTGAACTGGATAGAACGTAGTACCTGCTCCATTACTACGTACCAGCTCCTCGAGAGGAGCCAAGAGGAAGGCATCCGAAATGAAAAGCCATAGTTCTGGAAGATTGGCGACCACCGCCAGAAGATTCAATATACTTCCAAGCCCACACCACAGGATTCCGAAGGTAATCTAATGAAGCTAAATATCGCGACAAACTGTAAACCCCAAGAAGAGGTGAAATAATCCATAGAGCTTAGTGAGTTCCAAGCATTAGGTACAAGCCAAGAAACGTGGATCAGCAGATTAAGTTTATAGATGACACATGAATGCCTGACTACTCAAAGCACCCACATAGGGTCCGACCTCCCTATCCGAGGTTATACGGGCCGCCAATGCTCAAGGAAGCGCGTGGTTAATTATGACCTCCCTGACGGATCGACGCGGAATATGCACTCCCCAGATCGGTCCTGTGCCTCCACACCTAGTTTTAATGCAAGGTTTGCCATTGTCAACTTAACCTCGCCACCCATGGAGGCTAATCAACTAGAGGCATACGATTCAGCTTATGGTGAAGGCAGATAGAAGATTCCCATGAAGCTGAAGGCTAAAAGATGATCCTCTATCTCAAAAGGTACGAAGCCAAGCTAAAAAAAGTCTCTCAGACAGTTCAGATCATATATAACCAAAGAACTGAGAATCACTAGCGCACGCCCCAGCTGGTTAGCAACGACATCACAAGAAGACTCGATGTGACGTACCAAATGAAAGCACCTTAAGGAACCTTCAATAGACGTCAATAGCGATGAGGTCCTCCCAACAATGACTCGCTGCGCCGAGCCGATGGATCCCATTCGGGACTATCATTCGAATCTGGATATCATAACATCCACGAGGCATCTAAACAAGAGGCGCCCCCATTTTCTTTAATACTTTCATCGGTTTTTCCGCGACTCTCCTCAAATGCATAAGAAAGGAAGATGCCAACTACGCACTTAGAGAGGTGCATCGGCGCATCCGTGACAAACTATATCGGGAGCTCAGGTCGCGTGAAAACCCCGAGGCAAGGGTAATATCGCCCACGATGCTCAAAGACGCCATTAACCGTCAAGAAATGAAAATTGCAAGAGCATGCCAAGATCTCCCACCTCCCATCCGAAGCATCACCCCGATCATAAGCTCCCGGCCTTTTCAACGCTGGGAGGATTAGACATTACTGGGCCCTCGCCCATCGAAGAGGTCAAGCAAATTTGTCGTTATAGGGGTGGACTACTTCACCAAATGGGCAGAGGTCGAGCCATTAGCAACAATCACAAAGCAAAACGTACATAACTTCATTTGGTGTTCCATAATATGCCGGTTCGGAATCCCAAAAGCATTGGTATCTGATAATGGAAAGCAGTTCGACAACCTGAAATTCAAAAACTTTTGTGATGAGCTCGGAATCAAGAATTACTATTCGTCCCCAGCTCATCCGCAGTCCAACGGACAAGCCGAAGTCACTATAAGAACTCTCAAGGCAACATTGAAGACTAAACTGGAAAACCTAAAGGGAAAATGAGTGGACTACCTCCCCGAGGTACTATGGGCATATAGAACTACAAGCAAGTCTGCAACTCAAGAGACTCCGTTCGCCTTAGCATTTGGCACATAGGGTCGAGCTCGTAAACGCTAAGCACAATGAGGAGTCTCTCCACTTAAACCTCGATCTCCTGGAGGAAAAGCGAAAGCGTTTTCTCCAAACGCCATCAAGACTACCAACGAAGAACAACAAGGTACTATGATCGAAAGGTCAGGCCCAATAGTTTTAAGCGTAGAGACCTAGTGCTCAAAAACTCCTACCAACAAGGAGACTCCCATCATGGGTGGACCCAACCAGAGGATCTTTATCACATCACTGATAATCCGACCGGTAACTATGAGCTTCAAACAAAAGAAGAAAAGACCTCGGTGACCACTCCCCTCGAATGCCGAAAGACCTCAAGTGGTTTTACCCATAAACCTCAGATTGTATCTATTAATAAAGTAGTTCTGCTCTTCATTCAAATAAATTTTTTAGTTGTTTATTTTCGCCTACCTACTTTCGTAATTTATAAAGAAAGAACCGAGCTGGTTTATCGTAAAACTACCTGGGCGCTCGCGGGCCCCCGAAGGTTACATCAAACATTAAACAAGTAGACGCGGAGCCGTAAGGATCGTACTTCAAGCCATAGCTATTCCGTAAGATTTATGACCAACAAAATCGCTCTCACATCCTCTTAAGGTTACAATCAAGAAACCGCCTCTCTACATCTCGTGAAATACAATCACTAAAAAAATCTACAGTGGAAGTGAGAAAAGGAAAGGAAAAAGAAAAGAGGAGGAGAGGTGTAGCATAAGAAGCTGGACTGTCATTCAAGGCAAAACTACAAGTAAGAAAAAGGATAGTTTTAAAGAAAAGAAAAAGCGAGAGGTATAGCACGAGAAACGGAATGAAGATTCAACAAGCCGCCTCCAAACGTGTTCGCCCAACTTCCGCCAAATGTATCGACTGGTAGGAGCAACACAACTCCTTACAAATGGCAGCACTGTGGAACAAATACAACTCTACAAATGCGTGACCAGGAATAACACAACTCCAACAATGGCGTAACAACTATTAAACGACGGCTTAAGACCACCAAATGCACTTCATGCAGCGTTAATCAACCTGGAGCTTCATCATGTCCGACCTCCCACACCGCTGAGGAAAAACAGTGAGCGCCAAGATAACTTCAGCACCCTCGAAAGAAGCCGTGCGCTATTTATAAAAGAGCACGACAATCTTGGGAAGTCACGTATTCGGTTTTGAGCCCATAGACCAGACATTAAAACTACGCGCATTTTCCAGGGAAGTGTGGGAGGAAAAAAAAAAACGAAGACCCAGTAGGAGCTTTGATACTAAAGAGCCAAGTAGTCGTAGTTTGCTAAGAGCCCAAGAGCTGTAAATTGGGCTAAGAGCCACGCATTGTACTGCCAAGAGCACCAGAGCCTGGGCTGCAAGAGCTGTGAGCTCGATATTAGATAGCCACGAGTCGTATCGACAAGAGCCAGAGCTGAAAATAAAGACAGAGCCACGAAGCCAGACGATGAAAGAGCCAAGAGCTCTGAGCACAGAGCCACGTAGTTTCGGGCCGACAAGATCTGGTGAGTTTGATATTAGAGAGCTATGTAGCTTTAAAGTTCAAAAGAGCCATGTAGCTCGCAGTTCAAAAAAGAGCCGCAGCCTGCAGTTCAAAAGAGCCTGTGGCTCTGCTGGGCAATAAGAGCCCAATAGCTCGCCTTGCCGAGAGCCCAAAGAGCCCGCTCGTAAAGAGCCACGAGCCTGGGCCTGGTCAAGAGCCAAGAGCCTGGGGGACAAAGAGCGGGCAGCCAAAGGTGGGCCAAGAGTCCAAGAGCTCACCCCACAAGAGCCCAGAGTTTAGTTCTATAAAGAGCCACATAGCTCAGCCACAAGAGCCAAGAGCTAGGTTTATTAAGAGCCTAGTAGCCTGGGCCATTAAGAGCCCAAAGATGTCATTTCATAAAGAGCGCATAGCCAGAGTCCGAGAGCCTAGTAGTTTCAACCAAAGAGCCTAGTAGCTCAGTTCCTCAATAAGAGCCTAGTAGCTCGAATATGAAGAGTAGCATAGCTCGAGATCCAAAGGAGTCAGAACTGCCTCGAAGAGCCATGAGGCTCCGCCTAGAGTCAACCCCAACCAAGGCACAAGGTGAGTCTCCACTTCAAAGAAGAATCATAGAATTCAATTATTCAGGTTTCATAAAGGGAACATAAGGGAATGAGTAGCAAAAGATTCGTAGGGCAGAATGCATCGACAAGTTTGACAAAACAATGCATCCCATCACAGTCATGAAACAAAGATCGCATAAAAGAAGACAGTGTAGCCAGTTTAAAAACAACTAATGCACAGAGTACATGTATAAATGTCAATATCCTGGCAACAAACCCTGCCGGATTCAGATACCCACTCCATCTGTCCCAACTTAGAACTGGAAACGAAGTCCAAACCCGAAGACTCGGTGCTCAAGGTAGGGAAAAAGCAAGCCAACCGAGGCCCATAAGGTACATGCCTCGGGTCCTTAGCTCCTAATCACCCTCTTCCGGAAAACTGGGCGCCCGCCTCGCCGCTTCGGAGATCAATATGGAAGCCATGGCGCGAGGCACCGCACGGCGTTTCTCGCCAGCGACTTGGGTGACCCGCCAAGGTCGTCTTCAGACGCAGCCGCCCTAGCCATCAGAGTTCTTCCTTTGCCCGCTCGCCGCCAACCCGATCGCCGCAGCTCACCCCCTGCCATCTTAGCTCCTCCCCACGATCTGATCTCCTCCCTGACCATCCACATTATCCTCACCACCCATGTTCCTCAACTTATCCCAGCCTTCCTTTCTCCCGCTTCCTTCAAACGCGATTCACCATCGAGGCATGCTTCAAGTCAGATTTGATCCTCGTGGCATCCTTAGTCAAGTCGAACTTGAGCTGCAGTTCCGCTTCTTCCGAGGTCGCGAGTGTTCTCGCCTCATAGTCGCTTCCACCACCCTACCACCCCCTGCAGGCTGTAAGCCTCTTAACAAAGCCACTTGGGGCGACCACCGCAAAAAATGAAATAAAATTAAAGCATATTTGAAATACCCAAATGACAACAAAGGCCCGAACATACAAAGGGGCACCCCGGGCGAGCAGGTTTAGACCTCCGACTGGGACATGCATACACCTTCGAGATCGTAGTCCCGCAAGATGGACTACACGGCCCAGCAGCTTCGAGTTGGTGCAGTGAGTCCTGTCTCAATCCCAAAGATCTTATCCCTCAGATTATAGAGAGAACAGGCTATGTCAAAGATCTAACAAACACACTCCAAGAGGAGCATTTCCTCGGCGATTTCTTGACCTCGCCACTCGGGACACCTCAACCATGGGAGGAGGCGCCCGACCTCTCGCCAAGGCCATCAATTGCACCCCACTGCTGGCAAATGATGGCGGAGAAGATGCTCCCAACCTCAGCCCTACCTCGAACCGCAAGGCCGGCCTTGGAAAGCCTGAAGCCAAGGCTTTTAACGCTTCTCTCTTCAACGACCACTTTGGCAGCCTGGCTCTTCCCGAGGGTTTCACACGAGGGCCCTCACGAGAAGGCTTCATAACAAAGGGTAGAGAGGGCCTTGAAATAGGGGGCCAAGAGGGGTTCACACAAGAAGGTCTTGAATAACTGATCTAATCACCGGGAGTACACCGCGCGAGAATGAGCCAACTACCGCTTCACCTCCCATCCTCGAACTTAGATCGATTCCTGATACTGGGTTACAACACAACCAAAGCAAAATTAAGAACGCCATACCGTAGAAAAGCTAACTCCCCACTAGTACGGACGGAAATCACTCAGACATTCTCTACAGCTCATATTGCTCCAATGCCAAGCGTATCCTCCTCGGTTAGAAAGGTCAGACTCCACGCGACCCCCGGAGAAGAAATAACGCCTCCTTCCAATGTTTATGGAGGACTAAGATCTGAATGATCAGACCGGGCACTAGACCATTTAGAGATACAAAGCTCCTGCGCGCCTCTTTCACACTAAAGAAGTCAAACAACAGCTATGCTAGAACGCCGAGGCCCTTTGTCCCTTAAACCACTAAGGCCGACCAAAACACTCCATAAATTAGAGAAAGTCAGACTGCAAAATACTGAAGTAATCAGGAAGGCGTTCTGATAAAGAGGCAGCAGAGAAGAAAGAAGACTGCTTCGAAGGCCGTCTGAAGAAGGACCATATAGGAGGTGAGGAAGATTAGGGCACCGCACTTTGAACGCCAAGAAGGGCCCCTACAGCGGGTACGCTTTTCATGAGGGGCTCGAATCTCGCCAGGACCCACGACATCCGTATACTTCACGGCAGCCCTCAAATATTCAGAACCGCTAGGGTATTTAATCCTCACCACTTTTCCCTGCCTTTTCCAGAGGGGACTGGATGACCACTGGAGGGCTCATCAACCACACAAGATTACCCATCCACTGGTCTGGCTCTCGACCGTGACACCTCGCCTGCCTCTCCCCTTGCGCGTACCAGAGGAACGATTAGGCCCAGAGGAAGTATGCATGATTGAGCAAGTATAAGAGGAGACAAACAAGTGATCACTGTGGACCCACTAATCCAACAGGTAGAAGAAGAAAGATGTACCATACTAAGGAAGAAACAAAAGAGACAACCCTAAGCGAGATAGAACGGCGCCTGAAGTGATGATCGTAGAAGATCAGAAAGAAAAAATCCAAACCACAAAGAAAAAAGGTTGAAGAACATGGATACTTGCCTGCTAATCATGGAGGTGCTTTCAAAACGACCGGAAATGTCAATGAAATGGACACGAACATCAAGAGAGTCATCATTACTACGATACACCACGGCGGGCGTTTACGCCAATCCTCGCTCGCCATGTGGCATTCATCGCCGATCGATGAAACAACCTGGCCTCTACTCCAAGCTCGTCATCCGGCAACGGCCACCGATAGTGCCTCCAAAATCAACCCATAGGCCCAAAACGTAGCCTAGGAACAAAACCCAAACAGTTTGCATCCTCCGCGCCAATAGAAGAGCCCCACCATCCGCCCCTGATAACCCATTATCCAAAGCGTAAGTCCAAGGTCGAAACTGGGTTCAGCGTTTCGGGATCGTGATGGATAATCTATCGTCCACCACCCGAGTCAAGAAAGGAAATCACTCCACCTTCATGATCCGAAGATATCTACCCATTAAGGGAAGAAGGATCTCTAAGATTACGTACTCTAATTATCCTTAATATTCAGCTAGCGATAAGGAAGAGAAGATCTTCTACCCAATTGAGAAGATGTCGTATCGCCGTGTAACAAGGAAAGTCATCATGATCACCCATGATAAATAATTTAGTAATTCCACCAAAGAAAGGTACGCTGGTACACAACACCATCACTATTTATCATTCATATAATCTCTAGTATAAAAAAGCTAATAAAACCATACTTTCCTTCTTACTTCTTTTGTTTCATATAGTAACAAAAGAGATTATAAAAACTAAAATATTTTAAAAGTTTTTTTTGTTCATTAAAATCTTTGAGATGCTTTTTATAAATTTGAATGTGATGTATCATGAACTTTACAAAAATGTTATTTAGGACATTCAAAGTGGCTTCTTGTCTTTTATTTTTTGACAAGATAGAAGACGCTTGAGATTCAAGAATGGATTCTTATATTGTTCTTGCTTTCTAAATGACACAATTATAATTTACTGATTATTTTTGACAACACAAGCTTTTGTTCAATATTCTCAAATTACTTTACATTTTTTGAATTAAAAATACAATTATGTTTTTTTATAGAAATTATACGATACGATATTTCATTTAACATTTTACTACAAAATTATCCACAAGAAAAATCATAGCCATGAGTATGGTTACTAAAAATGATACAAAGAAATATATAAAGATCTCCTAAAGCATAAAAATAAGAATAAAACTAAATAACTAAAAATTAACATTATATATAGCAGTATATATATATATATATATATATATATATATATATATATATATATATATATATATATCAAGAAAACCGTGATTAAAATTTTAAAATAAAACAAGATATACTCATGTATACAAAACTAGCTAATTGACGCATAATTTTAAAATTACAATAAAAAACACTAAATTAAAGTTAGATTACTAGCCATATGGTTTCTAATGTTGTTCTTACTTGCTTCATTTGCCTAATACTTTCTTGACGGTTCCTTCCCATATGACATCTTCAAGTATATTTTCATCACTTTCAAGATCGTAGTCAAATTGAACATTCTCGTTAAATATAAATTCCTTCATCATCCGTATCATTCCTTCTTATGAAATTGTGCAAAGCCATGGCAAGCAACATTAATGCCGAGCCGTGAGTTTTCACGGGGAAAGGAGGCATATCGCTTCAATATCTTCCATCTAGCTTTGCAACACCCAAAATGATCGCTCAATAAAGCTTCAAGACTAGATGCGTAAGTACTGAACACTTCATTTCTTCCCAGCTCTAGGCCCTAATCTAAAAATGAGGGAGATGATACCGAGGAGTTTTTGTAGCCCATAGCCTCGTAGTTAGGATATCCAAAGATCAATGCGGGTAATATTTACCTACAAAGAAGGTATACAAGAATTTGCACATAGCACATCTTAAATGATATTATATATATATATATATATATATATATATATATATATATATATATATATATATATATATGTGTGTGTGTGTGTGTGTGTGTGTGTGTGTGTGTGTGTGTTGATAATTTATTATAACAAGAATTTGAAATATGTTACTGACTCCAGGAGGATGAGGAAAATGTGTTAGTCAAGGTAAAGTATCCATAAAAATCCTAGTATCATGTGCGTAACCCTCCCATCCATTTAAAAATAAATGTGAAGCACAAATTAAAATCACAAGTCGCCATTACATTAGTTGTTGCGGCAATTTTTCAAGGTGAGGAATTTGTTGTTCAAGAGGGACTTAAAATTTTCACATGTGTTCCATCTATAGCACCAACACAATCCTTAAAATAAAGGATAATATCGCTCATCATTTCTAATCCGATATGGAGATCTTTAAAAGTATAATCCATCGCTAATAATATCCTAGGAAAAGGCCACAAACTGCCTTCAGGACATTGTGAAATTGTCGAGAAATAGTTTATCCAGAATGTTGAAATCTCTCTTCCGTGTTATGAATTGAACCTGGTTGTCCTAAGACATATAACAAAATGCTAACTTGTTCATGAATTCCCATGCCTCTTGTTGGCCTTTAACTACATTTGCATTGCAAAACGCTATACAATCTAGAAACACATCTTTTTCTTATTCTAAACATTTGAAAACAACGTAACATCGCGGTCTATTGATAATTTCAGACTCCATTCATGACCTGTCAATGCAAAAGTCCTAGGCGGAGTCTTTATCACATGATTTAAGGAATAGTTTGCAGCATGCATTAGCATAAGCAATAAATTTTTTTTTTTCCCTTTTGACATGTGATACGTGGTTATTGTCAAATAAATCTTCACTATCTGACCCAGGTGTAGCATCATTAGAACTAGTAGTATTCACTTTCATAAGCAAAAAAAAAAAAAGAACAATATCATAACTGTGAAAATATGTCTAATAATATAGTTTAAAAATAACATCAAATAGAATTCAAAAAGAAAAAGAATCTAAATATAAGGTTAACAAACCAAAGAGTATGTCCGATAAAGCTACAAAAACTATAAATAACTCAATGACCAGACACATCACGAAAGTGTGGCTCTCTTTATCCAACTAAGTCAAGTATTGTGGTCATCCAAAGAGAACAAAAGTCTCCCTATTTGACTTTGCCTTCATCAATCTAATAGCAATTATGTGAGTCTCACTACAAATACTTCAACCCTAGCAATACTTTAAGCATGTCCAAGCAATCACCAAGTGGGAAGAATATGACTAACATTTGCATTGAATCTTTAGCGGTGAAACTTTCAATTATACGATCAAATTGATCACACATTCGATGACCAATACTATCTCTATTATTCCTCCCAACTCTTTTTCTTTTGACATTTGACTAGAAGGATTTCAGGTCGGCTTCCACCCTTCAAGCCCCTCATATTCTTTCTTCTCAGTCATTGGTGTCTCATGTTTAGCCCATCATTGGCTTCAACTCCTCCTTCCTCCTACTAAGTCCCTAAGGTGCCCATGCACCAAAAACCAAGTGGGCACAAAGATCTCAAAGGATCTCAATCTCAGATAAATTCTTTAAATCCTTCCTCTTTGAACTTTGCAACCTCTGAATGCTCCCGAAATAAAACAATGAAGTCACTTAAATATTATACAAGCATCATATATTAGCATGTATATATATATATATATATATATATATATATATATATATATATATATATATATATATATATAATACAAATATGAAATTACCTTTAATCTTGGCTCTCCCATACCATTCTTTCACTTGTCGTAATAGTTTGTTTCGAGTTATCCCCATCTAAGACTAAATTTTCCAACAAGTTTGCCTCCATAATCGCCATTCTTTTCTCAAAAGATCCCATTTATTTTTCATTCTGCCAGACTATAAGATAATCCTGTTTGCTCATTAAAATTCTTGATCACATTTGCCCACCCCACTTTATTAAAGTGTGTGTGTGGCCTATTCCCAACACGTACTTGCTCAACGCATACCTTCATAAATATGTCATGATTTTTTTCATTCCAATCAGCCTTGTGTCGTTTCCTACTACCACTATTATTTCCTTTCTCTTGAACTTGGTTTGAATTCATTGCTAATAACAACATGATAGTGATTAAATTCAAATACAAATATGTTTATTGAGGTGCACAAGTGCAAAGAAAAATTATGTGCAATTGCTAAAAGATTGTTCCTAACATCCTAGCAAGAACTTTTGGCAAATTTTTGCAACCACTACAAAATTTCACCTCAAACATGTTTCAATTTCACCTTATCTCCAAATAACATTTTTCCCAAAGCTAGCATCTTTTTTATGCAAAACCACACCCAGAAAAACAACTTATAATCCACAAAACCATCCATAATGCACATGACAAAAAAAAAGACATGAAGACAAATAATCAAAGGAGAGCAAGAAAAGAATTTAACGTACCAATAAGCAAAGCACAAAAATCAAAATCATCCAGTTTGATTGCCCGCAAAATCTGCATTTAATGATTCACTTTCTCGTATGCTCTAAAGGTCACGTAATTATCTGATACGCAATCAATAAAATCAATTGCATAAACTACTTTCATAAAAAAATTTGCGTAAATTGCAATAATGTGTTAATTTCAGAAATTGATCCAGTTTGCTTTGCTTTGACTAAGGCAAAGCAAGTGTCAATCTCTAATTACGCAAATACCTGTTTGAGAACAACAATACACGGGAAGAAATATAAACCAAGGCTATAAAGAACTTAAGAATGTGACTCGCATGGGCAAGGTTACCAATGATTCACCTTTCTCGCATGCCTAGTGTCACGTAAATTGATTCAAGCAATTGAATCAAACCAATTGAATAAACTACTTTCTCATTAAAAAAAATTGCGTAAATTGCAATAACGCAAGCAATTTCGTGTAAATTGCAGAATTGATACCAGTTTGCTTGCTTAATTAAGGCAAAGCAAGTGTCAATTCAATTACGTAAAATAATTTGTCGATAACATAGAACACTGAGAAGGTGGATTTATTCGGTGTCCGACCGACATGGTAGCATTGAAAATTTCCAACACCTTCGTAATTGGCCCATTTTCTAAATAACTAAAGAATTATCGTGTTCCCAAGAAACATTTTTCTCCGGAATCGGGCCAAACAATTCTTCACTTTCTTCCAATCGACTACTACACTATACCCACCAACTATAGAATCTCAACAAACCACATTCTTCTTCGAAATCCTGTCAAAACACTCAGCTTACCCATCATCTGGATTGCCACATTTACAAAGATAAGCCTGGTCAAGAGGGAGTTTCGCCACTGAAGACATCTTTGGTTGATTCACTTTTTACAAGATGCCCACGATGTTTATACTGGCCGATAGCCTCAGGCCAGCCAATGCACTGAGAGTACAAGCAAAACAAGAGACATTTGGTTTGAACCCTTCCCATACCATTTTCGAGAAGAGTTTCAATGCTTCGTTGCCATAGCCACTCTGACTATACCTAGCAATCATCACACTCCAAGAAATTTCATTTCTTTCTGGCATCTGATCAAAGATCCTACGCGCTTCTCTCAAGTCTCCTGCCTCAATTTACACATCCAAGACATGTACTCCAAGAAACAACATCTCTCTCTCCATCCGATCAAAGATTCTCCTAGCCAAATCAATTTCACCCATCCTCGGTTTAATGTGATCAAAGAATTGGAAACAGATAAATAGTGCTCGAACCCATATAACATCCAACCCTAAAACACTCATCCTCAGTCCAACTCGCGCAACCTCCCACACAAGCCAAGAATGTAAGTATAGGTAAACATCATTCGGGTCTCGAATTTTAGATCATGAGCCCAAGAAAGTTTCAAAGCTTCAAAATTCACCCATTTCGCATAAGCCCACTGTTTATTGCAGCAAATTCCATGAAACTACATTTTGAAATGGGTTCCTCTCAAAGTACCATTGATTCTCCCATTACGGGAAAAAATTACATGAGAAAAAATTTGCTCAGAGAATAAAACAAGTAGTTATGGGAAAAAATTGAAAAAATTGAAACTAAGGGCTATAAAGAACGAATAACATAATTGCTTTGGCAAGGTTACACAATGACTACCTTTTCTCGCATGCCTAGTGTCACATAAATTGATTCATACAATCGAATAAAACCAATTGCATAAACTACTTTCTCATAAAAAATTGCGTAAATTGCAGAATAGCCAAGCAATTTCAGAATTGGCAATTGATCCGTACTTGCTTTGCTTTTGACTAAGGCAAAGCAAGTGCTTGACCCTAATTACAGAAATAATTTGCTTGGAGAACAAAACAAGACATGGGAAAAATTGAAACTAAGGTTATAAAGAATGAAGAATAGAATAATTATTACTGACATTTTTTTTGATAAAAAAAAAAGAATGAAGAACAGAATCTTGCTTGGGCAAGGTCGAGTGCAAGATTGAGGTGGAGTTTGAGAATCTTTCAGAATCAAACATACCTTTACGCGAGGAAAGGGAGTGCTGCCATAGGAATGCCAAGACTGAGAGAGGAAGGGAGTGTTGACGCCGAGTGAGAGACGAGAGCGAGAGGAAGAGGAATGTCCGCGGATCGTTTCTTTGTAAGGGCGGAGGCTTTCTCGAGCTCTGCGAATTGTGGCTGTTGATTGGGCCTCTTTCTTCGCTTTTAATTTTCCAAGTTGGGAGATTTTGATAAGTGGGCGTGAAGTATTTGGTTAGCCTATGAGGGGAATTCTCCTTACAATTTTGGGTGACAGATGGTCATTTAAATGATCTAATTTTAGGCTCCAAAAGCTAGAGCTATTTCAATAAGCTTCTCCATGAAGCTTATTGAAATAAGCTAAACGTGACTTATATGTCATGTTATTTCTCATAAGCTCTCCCAAACACCTATAATTTTATCAAAAGTACTTATCTAATAAGATAAGTTCAAATAAATCCAGAGATAAGCTCTCCTTAAACTCTCCCTTAGCTAAAGTTTTAATAAATATCTTTCACAAGAAACATCTAAAGTTTTATCTATCATAAATCTATTCTAATTTTACCCTTTCTTTTCTTTAATAATTACATCATATACCCTTCATTCATCTATATCACTTAAACACTATAAATATTATTAAATTATAGTTGAAAGTACATAGATAATTTGAACACTATTAAAAGTACATAGATAATTTGAATACTTCATTTTCAGCTTAAGTGTACACAAATTTAAAATACATCAATATATAAGCTAATAGTCGTGAAGTACATTAAAGTCGAGCTACTTGCATTTTTCATTGTTTTATTCATAATCGCATGCTTACGTAGTTGATAATAGTGTGGTCAAGGTTCAACCATTACGGGAGATGTCTTTCCATAGTGGCATCACTCCATGATCATCCGTTAACTCCATCTTACCCAGATCCTATCTTCAAAGACGCCTTGCAATTTCTAGTCAGACATCCTCCTCCGGGTTTTCTTGCTCCTTCGCACTGAAGCTTTTGCTCTCATAAAAATTCTTCTTTCACTCTACCCGCATAATTCACTTAATCGGGATTCAAATAGAATTACTAGTATCTGTTGGACTCGCCTTACTTTTGTGTCTGCTTTCTTTAGTTGCTTTTCTTCCCGGGGGTCTCATCCTTGGAGAGTTAACTGCTTTTACTGCTATATGGATCTTGATCCTGTCAAGAGATACAAGTGTCTCATGAGTTTCTTCATAAATGTGGAGTGGGGCATGTGGTTGTTTTGCTGTATAATCATCCACTCTATCACGCATTTTTAAGCACCTCCCAACAATGATCATAAGTTTACTTATTTAACATCTGCTTGAAACATATTCATAGCTGCACACGTCATAGAATAAAAAAATTAGAAAATAAATAAATTTCTTAATATATTTGTTGTAGAAAATTATAACAAACATAACCGACTCGTTTCAAGTGATGTTAGCTCCACTTTGCGGTCTATTTGCGATCTGTGTGAGTATCCCACGCCATTTTGTACAATAATGTCGGATTCTATCCCATCGATTTTGGAGTGAACATAAAGTTCATGGTGGGTCAACTCCAGCATTGGTCTCCAAAAACTTACACATCACTCGATCCCAAAACTTTGACATCGGTTGCCCAACAACACCGGAACACGGATTCGGGTTATGGTCATCTAAGATATGTACGCTGCCACGCCTTCCCTATTTAAGAAAGACTTTCCGCCTACCCCCAGATTGAGGAGATGCCATTTTCTCTACAAAATCAAACTTAAATTAAGTATGAATAAAAAAAATTATATTGTTTAAAATATTAACCTTAAGGTGAAAATTAATAAAACAAATTATTTAAATAGCAATGGAATATCTAATGAAAGATATGTATGTTAATGGCAACAAAATAAATTAATTCTTATATCAAGTAAAACATTTATATTTAAATTCTCAGATTTTACTATTCACAAAAAAATATGATTTATGGTTTTTTTTCATTTATTAATCTTATTTTATTTATAATATAAATTGAAACCACTAGAAGTTGATAAAACATTTGTAGGATAAAATTATTTGGCAAAATGGGTTTTGGGTCAAAACGACGCCGTTGAAACTCAAAACCCCACTTCAGAACCCTAGAATCCATTCCCGGCAAATAAGAAAAGAGAGCTGTGAGTGGGGGAGACGGCTTCGGCCGAAGCCAATGGAGGTCTTCACTGCCAAGCTACGTAAGGGGGAGAAGAAGAGATGAAGAAGAAGGGAACACTGGCTGAGTCTTCGCGCCACAAAATGGAGGTCTCAGCCGTTTGCCGAGAATTGCTGATTTCTTTTTTTTTTCCCCTCCTTCTCTTCTTCCTTTATTCTTAAACTTGAGCTTTCGATTTCGACATATCCGAGGTTGTGGGTCTTTTGCAGTTTAGGGTTTGTTTTTATAGAAATTTTTTTTTTCATTTTTTTGTTGTTTTTTTTTTTGGGTTTTCAGAGGAATCTCTGAAACACAAAAAATTTTCCATCTCCAACGGTCATATTGTAGAAAATCAATTTTTTTTCCCCAACGACTATATTATGAGGGTAGAAGAGATTTTTCTGAATTTTTTACCGATGAATTAGCTTTACAAACTAATTTGCACAAAAATAGTTGATCACTGTTTATCAGCAATCGTTTTGTTCCCATTATTGCTCCACTGCTGGAGCTTTTTTTTTTTCAATTTAGCATCTAAATTTAGAGTATTGCTCCAATGTTGGAGATGCTCTAATTAAAATCTTCCTTTATTTTTGTTCAGAACAGTTTGTGCATTAAATGCAAGAAATTAAACTATTTGTTTGCTTATAATAGGGCGTCGGATAAAGTCGATGGTATGTTACGCTGAATTTTATTTGTTGAGATCTCACTCTTTCAAATATAAAGATATTATGTAGATTAAAATTTATTTAAAAAATTTAAATATTAAAAATAAAATAATCTAACGTATATAAAATCCATTCAAATATACAACTCAACTTTTTACATCCTAACTCTACAAAATATACACAAAAAAGTTAAATATTTTTCAATTATCTCAATTTTTAAATTTTTCTAGTCTTTGATACCAGCCAACTTTTATTTTGTTTTAATTTATTATCTCAATTTTTAGTTTTATTCAATCAAATGCTTAACTAGTCCAAACTTATCAGATGCTAAATAAAATAAAAATGATCTGTGGCTTAAATATTACAACAATATTATCGTTTATTATCCTTATCGCCCTTTTCTCATTACGAGTTTTATTATTAATTTGTTATAAAAATAAATTAATAAAAATTGATTACCATGAGATTTGTATAAAAACAAATTCAGTTATTTTATTTTAAAAATAATTTTAATATTTAATATTTTAATTTTAATTATTCATATATAATTATTTTTGCGTTGTTTTCTTACACATGTCATTTTATGAAAAAAAAAATTATTTTAATTTCACAGCAACTAATTTTATTTTATTTTTTTACTAAAAAATATGATATTGTTATTTCATCTAATAAAAAAATCATTCAAAATAATTCCTTATTTTTATATTGTCCAATTTTGATTGATTCAACATCTTATAAGTTTGATGTTAGTTATTATTATTACTTATTACTATTTATTATTATTATTATTATTACCATAAGTCATGTATTAGAAAATATATCGTTAAACCCCTATTTCGATTTATCGATACATTAATTTGCTTTTACAGTGTGCTTGTTCTCTGTGTTAATTAACATTTACAATATTATGGGAAGTGTTCAGACACTTCAAAATTAAGCTTTCACAAAATTGATCATACATATACACTACAAAACTTACACGAGAGGCCTTTGATTAGCCACCTCCAACCACATTATCAATAAATGGCCAGTGCCCGCCTCCCTTAATGGCAAAATTGATTAACCATCTTTTAAGTATGGAATATTCCTATGTACTTAGGGTAATTGTACATTAAGGGTGTTTGATTGAGCTATTGAAGGATCTATAATTTCTGTACTGGTTGAGATTCATAATCGCTAATGATAGTTGATTAGGGTTAAATAATCCATTATGGGAAAAAAAACTAGAGTTTTAGCTTATTTTGATCCATTCTTATTAAAATATCCAAATTTCATTTTTTTTTCACCTCTATCATATTTATGTAGACAAATTAACCTTCAATAAGCTAATTTAATTAGTTACTTTATCAAACAATAATTTTATAATTCATTACTAACTAAACCAAGATGTATTAATTTAAGAAACACTTTAAATTAATTCAATTGATCTCATTGTGATCAGATTCAAGTATTCTTCCACAAAACCACAAATCTCTTTATGTTGGAAGGTCATTCTCTATAAGCGCATACAATCTAGGTACATACTCTCCTTAGCATTGTTGGGAGGTTCTGGTATTATATAGTATATTTAAGATTCCTTTTATTGTATTAGAGTATATTTAGGATTCATTTTATGATGATGATGCCTTTTTCAGTCTGAATCCTGGGCCGAGTGATGAATTGGCTGGTCGGTTCATCGACTATCGATACTGACTCTCTCGCAAAACAAGAAAACAAAAAGAACCTGGGCGCAGGGCTCCTCCGTTGCTCCTCCGATGCCCAAGCCGCTCTTTCAGTGGGAGAAGACTAATTGCTTAGGGGATGAATTTTTTAGCATCTTCACCGATAGGTGGCCTCGGTATTTATAGTAGGTGATTTTCCCCACCTGATAGGTGATATGACTTTCTTATCGATGAGGGATTTTCTTTCCTTATCAAGGTCGATTAATATAGATAATTAGAAATCAGTTATTGTGACCATTCTACTTCCCTATCGTGTGGAGATTTGATTTGATTTATGTAGATATGGCTCTTTGCTTTCCATGTTATCTACTGAATGGATGAACCTGGCTCGCTGGCTCGCTGCAGAGCCGTGCTGCTTTACCGGGCCTCGCTTATAAGTCTTCTTTGAATCCCCGCTGGACTCGGGGATGGGCATGCACTTATTTTTTAAACCCAATCAAGTTAGTTCCCGCCTTGGTTACGCCAGCCTGGGCAAGGGTCAGACGTTAATCTGGTGCGACTTCCACGTGGTTGCTTAGTGGTCGGTTTGATTAGGGCTGGCCGCCACTGGGCATCGTCCCTGTGGGGAAAAGCAATGATGACTTTCGACTTTCGCGCCTATTTCCAGTTCTTCAGCTTTAGAGAACATCCTTAACGCCAAGATTGTGTTTCAGGTAACCTAAAAACTAATCTTCAAAAGTAAAATCATAATTTCAGAAAATCCAAATTTTAGATCCTTTAATACTAAACCGACTACACCGTTGAATCGCCCCACGAAATCAAGCTACCACGCCGATTCGCGTGAATTCCGAGAGACATTTCTGAATTTGCACGCTTTTCGAGGAAACGAAAGGTCGCAGACACTTTCCCAGCGCGATTTTGAGGCACACAAGATGCCATGTCAAACACAAACACTAATTTGAGCTCAAGGTGGGGCCTTATTTGAACACATGGCATGATGCCATTGCAGAAAAGTCATGGTTGGGTTGAGTGGATAAGAAATCCTTCAACCAATTAAGAGTGACATGTGGCAAAGTGGGACAAAAGAGCCTCTTCCACTTTTGATAGAACATTTTACAGAGTCGGAGGATGCGAGCTTCAGTTTTGTGGATTTTAGAGAGAGAGAGTGAGAGGAGAGAGCACATCTTCCTGAGAGTCTCGCCGGGACGGAATTGCCCGATTTCTTCTGCCAAGAAGCAAAGTGGTCTACTAGCGAGGGCTTCAAAGTGTGCAGCCAAACGTTTCTGGGAGTTTCAGACAAACTCCGTGAGGTAGGGGTTATCCACTTGATTTAACCCTCATGGCGTTTCAAATGCTTGAGTTGGATCTGGCACAGAGGGTCGCTTTGATCTGGCCCCAAAACTGGACCTAATTGTTGAATATTTGAACCCGCTTGGAGCAGCTTTAGGGATCAAGTTGGGTGATTGTTTACAATTTATACAATAAAATTATGTTTTGGTGTATGAGGTTGGAATGGTTGAGGTAATCTTGCCTACAAAGCCCACAAAGTGGAACCGGATAAGTTTATGAGTGGCTGCCCACGACGCCCCACTGCTATTTCTTGACCGTTAAAAATAAATTCTTGCCAGGCGTAGAATTGGACCAAAACGCCCATGTGTGTGTGCATGAAATTGTTTGAAGTGAATGGCTTGAGTCATGTGGAAAGTAATAGGTTAATGCATGAACTTAATGTGTTAACATGATGCCACAATTACATAAAACATAATTGTGTGTAGGCCATTGGAAATGGAATTGTGATTAGCTCAAGTGAGCAAATTTGGGTGTTGGTTGAGCAAAATTGAATAACATGTGGTATGAGTGCAAATTTGAGAATATATGCATAATTGACATATTGATATAAGTTGTGTTGAAATGGGATAATGCATTTCATATGCATCGGGGTAACCTAGAAATTAGGTGTGAGTGCATGACATGAAAAGAAAAGAAAAACGAACATAGTTGCGAAAGGAATTTCAATGGATGATTTTCCGGAGAATTGTGTTAGGAGATGGTCCAATAATTACACGTCGGAGGAGCCCATGAATTGTTTAGGAAGGTTCTCCAACACATTCTCCTCGGAGGGTAGTCCAATACTTTTACCGAAATTCGGTAGTGTGTTTTCAAGAACAACAAGTTTTGTTTTGAAAACGGTGTGTTCTCATACATGGCTTAGGGAAGTGTGAGGAGCTCTGAGGACTCAAGACATGGATCGGGCATGCATTCAAGCAGATCACGTGATTTACTCGAGCGTGTGTTTACATTGAATCATCAGATATGCACTTAGGGTGGGAGAACCCATTTAGGTAATTCCACTACTGCAATTGCTCACCCGTCGAGGGAATATTATCTTCGCATACGTGGAGCGTTCGAGAAGACGCTCATTTTAGAGGCTGATTTTAAAGAAAGTTTGAACAGGCTCTTTAATTTTTTGGTATAACATGTATTAAAACTGTAAATTTTAATATGTGTTTGTTTTAAGAGTAATGTAATAACTCTTGAACTATTGGAATATAGTTGGGTGTATTTTGATGAGTATTGGTGTATGGGCCCAAGTGGTCATTTTTACCTGTGTGGCTGGTCTTCTGGTGGGATATCGAACGTATAGATTTTCTCCGTCTGCTGGTCGATTAAATACAACTGACACCCCAGAATGGGGCGCCACGTTGTTCCCCCCGATATTTGCTTTTTTTCTTCTCTACGAAGTTCAGCTTCTTTTCTTGAAACTCTTCATCATTGTTCAAAACTTCTTTGCGTTTCTTTGTAATACCCCGCTTAGTATCGCCCCTTTCGCGCGCTCCTAGACCGCACGCTTTTCCTTCTTCTTTATTTTCGAGAGGTGTTATGGTATGCCAGGCTGGCCTAGTTAGGTTTTTGTCCAGCTTAGTGCATTCCCATAGGTCCGGGTCGTTCCTCTTCTTTGCGTATGGGGGGTGACTCCTCCGCGGAGTCTGGTTCAAGGCGGACGGGTGGTGAGTCTAATCGTTCAACCACGATTGTTCTTCGAGATGCCCTAGGGGAACCTCCTTCCCCCTTGGGTAAAGGCAAGGGTAAAATTGATGAGATTAAATACCCTATGGGGTCCGAATATCTGAAGTCAGCCGTGCGGAACGCCCTGGCGGTGGGTCCTAGCAGGGTTGAGCCTTTATATGGGGAAGTCTTCACAAGACGATATAGGCCCCCGTTTGGTGTCCAGGTTTGGTCTTCTGACGTATTGACCTCCTATGTTGTTCAAGTGCCCAAGATGGTGTGTCAGGTGGCCTTAAGAATGGCCTCCGTTTTCTTCTACATCCCTTTATAAAAAGGGTTTTGGCAAAGATTTCAACATCCGCCTCTCGCCTTCGCCCAACTCGGGTATTCTAATCGACCGTTAGTTATCTTTAGGATAAGTGGTCAGTTTTCCTAGTATAGCTCTCGCTCCTAGACCTCTTCAGCAGAAGGTAGCCGACAGGGCTTTCTTATTTATCTAAGCATTCCAAAGGTTCGCTGATCATCTCATCTCCCGCCTTCCCATAAATTTGGAAGGAACGCTACTTGTCGTGCGGGCCGTCATCGGGAGTATGATCCCACCACTTAGAAGACACACTCATGCCTCTGGTATCCGACCACTCCCGTGAATCTACGTGAACTTTCTTGCTTTAGTTTTGAATCTAGTCTTCACGCATTATAAGGGTATCCCTAACTTGCATTGGCTATGTGCTCTGTGTATTCGCTTGACTTAGCCTTGAAGACAGTGGACGTGAAGCGGAAGTCACAAGTGTCTTCCGCTGCGTTTATCGGCAGTCATCAGCTCTGACATTCCGGTGGCCCTCGTGTTCCTAAGTCTTCCCGACCTTCTACTCTGAGGCCTTCACCTCTATCCGTTATGAAGTTCTCCCACGAGAGGCCTCCCGTTGTCAAGCCCATTAAGGGAAAGCTTCAAGCTAGGGTGGAGACGTTGTCCAGGAGGTCTTGAAGTGTGAAGAGGAAGTCTCAGGACTCTCTTGAGAAGCGCCATCCGGCCTGGGGTAAAGCCCCGAGGTTGGGGACGTCTTCTTCATCACCCTTTGCCCATGTCCGAGTGTAGGGGCAAGTATTACCATCTCCGATCGAGGTTCCAAGAGCGCTGCCCGCAGCCCCGCTTCCGCCCGCCGCAGCCAAATATTCCTCGGGAGGCTCGCCGAGCCTCCCGTCGGGAGGTTATGCCCATCTCGCTGAGTCCTCCCCGCGCAGTGCCGAGCCTCCTCCTTCGATAGCTGAAGACTCGGGAGGAAGCGCCGTGCCGATGGAGATGAGGAGCTCCCGCTTCTCCACGTGCTTATCACGCGCGATCTCATCCATCCTAGGGATTCCCGATTCCCAAGAGGCTCCTGGGCAGCCATGCCCCGCTAGAGGCTTGCTCATCCCTCCAAGGGGTCAGAAGTTCCCGTGTCTTTATTTGTCCGCTTCTTTATCTTGGTTTTGAGTTGCGAGAATGACATTATGTTGTATCGACAAAGGTTACCCATCTGAAAGGGCTGAATCAAGGAGCTCTGGAGTGCAAAATATGACTGAGGAAGCCGTGAAGCTCAAATCGACCTCGAGGCATACTCGCTTTAGAAGTAACGCAAGCCGTAGGGTAGAGAACAGAAGGCCCGAGATGGCTTAAGAGTTAAGCCGAGGGCGAAGCCAGAGGTCGTGATGGGCTTGCATCGCCTGTAATGACAGCGGTGACTGTGGATGGGCTGTAAAGCCACCCGTAAGGAGCTTCAAGTAGTCAGGAGACGCAAACATCCTTAATGAGCCAGTGGGGCCTGCAAAGAGTCGCAGTCGCTAGAGATGAGTTGGCGTATCAGCAATGCCAAGTAGACGTAGCTTGCCACGGCTTTCTCCGGCCGAGAGCCCCATTGAACGCCTGACCGATGAGTGCCATGCGTTGCGAGGGGACCTTCAGAGGCAGGAAACTCTGGTCGTTCAGAGGGACGGAGCGATAACAAGTTTGAGGGACGAGGCCTGCACTTAGTGGGCTTCTGGATGGCTTGCTTTCCAGAGGAGGGTTGTTAACGCCTACCCAGGCTTGGACCTTAATTTTGATATTCCCAGTGACGAGGAGGTAAAGGAGTCCATTTCCGCTGACTGCTCTAGAGAGCCAGCCGCCCGGCTAAGGCCCGCTCCCCTTCTTCATCTTCTGCTCCTAACCCCGCGCTCGACGTCTGAGCCTCCTTGTAAAATTCTACTTGTTTTTTAGTCGAACTTGGGCTTTGCACCCGAGATATATGTAACATCGTTCTTGGCTTTGATACTTAATGAATACCCCATTTTCTATCTCTTCGCTTTACCCATAGTTGTGTTCCTTGTACTACTCTGTCTGAGCAGACCTAGCTCCTGGGTTACAAGGCCCTAGTCGAGCGGTTGAGGTCTTGAAAATTGAGCCACTGAGGCTCCGTGGGCTAGTGTGCCTGAGCTGAACTGGCTCCTGGGCTACAAGGCCTTAGTTGAGCAGTTGAGCTCTTAAAAGTTGAGCTACTAAGGCTCCGTGGGCTAACTCGCTTGAGCCGAACCTGCCACGGCTGAGGCCGGCCTTTTCTCGAAAGCATTTCAGCCTTAAAAACTGAGCCGCGAGGCCTGCGGGCTAACTCGCCCAGTCGAACCGCCGCGCGGGCTATATGGCCTTTTTTTTGGGCAACGGAAGCTCTTGAAATCGAGCCGAGGTCTGCGGCTAATGTGCTTGATCCGAATCGCTCCCGGGCTACAAGGCCTAGTGTAGCGGGCCAGCTCTGGAAAACCGAAGCTACCGAGGCCCGCGTTCAGACCGCCCGAAATGAACTGGCTCTTGGGCTCTATGGCCTTTTGTTGAGCAGTTGAGCTCTTGAAAACCGAGCTACTGAGGCCCGTACACCGCTCGAAGCCGAATCACACGCTATTTATATGGCTTCGTCAGCAACAGCTCTTGAAAACTCGAGCTACCGAGGTCTCTGCAGGCTAATCCGCCGAAAGCTGAACTGCTCCGCCGCTATATGGCCTTTGTCAGCAATTTACTTGAAAATCGAGCCGCTGAGGCCCGCAAAGCACCGCTCGAGCTGAACCGCCTCGCTACAAGGCCTTAGCCGAAAGTAGTCGAGCCTTCAAAACCGAGCCGCCGAGGCCCGCGGGCTAATTCCGCCCGAGCCGACCGGCCTCGGGCTACAAGGCCTTAGCTGAGCACAGCCTCTAAAACCGAGCCGAGGTTCGGCCAATCTCGCCGAGCTGAATCGGCTCCGGGCTACTAAACCTTAGCCGAGCGGGCCAGCCTTCAACCGAGTCACGAGGCCCGTACACCGTCGAGTTGAACCGCCCGCAGCCTATATGGCCGATTTGGACTTCCTTTCTTGGAAAGGCGCGCAGCTTTAATGCGGCTTTTATGGAGAATTGAGCGATCAGCGCTAATTTGAAAACTGAAAGCCACGCGCCTGGGCTACGGTAGTCCCGCGGGCTGCACGGTTTGTTCTAACCGAGTCGCCGGGCTCTCGGGGCGATGTGGCCCCGTGGCTACATGGCCGATTTAATCTCTCCTTCTTAGAAAGGAGCGGTAGCTTTACCACGCTTTATGGAGAGTTGGAACGGATCACAGACTTCCCGAGAGCCCCTCTCAAGCCTTACAACAGCGACTTTCCGTGATGGTGCCTGCGCGCCGACCCTTATTCCCTTTAGCGAATTGATTCGCGCACGATGAATGCTAAGTCAAGGTTGGTCGCACGCAGGAAGGCCCGCCCCGCGATCTTGAGCTGGAGTTTGGTTCCGATGGTCTTCTGCTTGCAGGTGCTGCGGGGTTTTTCCTAGTTACCCTCGTGGAGTCATGTTATTCCTAGCTAATGTCCGATGACTCAGCCGTGCTGGGGTGGAATGCATCCGCAGGGGCTACATCAAAAAATAACTTTTGTACTTTCTCCATTTTTTCCTTTTTTTCTTTCTCTTCTTTCTTTCTCCTTTTCCTTCTCCTTTTCTTTCTCCTTTTTCCTCCGTTCCCACTCTCTTCTTCTCTTTCCCTTCCCTTCTCATTCTCGAGATTTTTTTGTGTGGGAATTGCTTCACTGCTCGCTCCCGAGCATGTATGGATGGCACCGCCGATTGTAATTCTTTGAATCAATTGTATCTTCTTCAAAATGAAGAACAATTTTTCGTGAAGCATGAATTCAGATTCCGAGGTGTGCACTTTCTCAGCTCGGCCGAGCTACCTCGCTTTTCTTTACCAACAAGCCTCGCTTTTTGGATTCAGAAGATATTAAGCAAAGTAATCAATGAACACACACAAACTCCGGTTATCCGAAAATGATGTACTTTATTAAAGATTACAACTGAGGTCTATTGATAGAATTTGTTTCTGAGGTGCCTTCCACCGCTCTAAGAGCGAGGTAGAATTCTTCCTTCTTTCGTCTCGGGAGTTCAGAGTTGCCAGGCCTGACCACGCGTGACACGCATGTAAGGGCCTTCCCACCGGGTCCTAGCTTTCCATGTGTAGGATCTTTCCTCGTCGCGTGCTTTAAAACTACGTCACGTTTATAATGGCTCGACCCTTTCGCCATAGTACCACCGTCTTCCGTACTTCACCATAAGCTAAGACCGCCGCTTTCATCTAGAAGGTTCAGCTTAGGGGCGAAGAGCTTCTTCGTTATGTTCTTACACTTGCCACCCTAACTGGGATTTTAGTCCGATCTCATTGTGGGCTACCTCCTCGGTGCCAAAGGTTAGAGCGAATGGGGTCTCCTGAGTTGCTGACTTGCGTGTAGTTCTGTATGCCCATAACACCTCGGGGAGGTATTCTACCCATTTGCCTTTTAAATCTTCCAACTTGGTCTTCAATGCTGTTTTAAGGGTTCTGATGGTGACTTCTGCTTGTCCATTGGATTGTAAATGAGCTGAGGATGAGTAGTAGTTCCTGATTCCGAGCTCGGCACAGAAATCCATAAACTTAGGATTGTTGAATTGTTTCCCATCGGTCTCGACAATTTGGGCTCTCGAGATACCAACCCTGATACTACGGAACGCCAAACGGCTATGCATCTTTGTTCTATGATAGTAGCCAAGGGCCTCACTTCATCTATTTGGTGAAATAATCCATCGTTACGACGATAAATTTCATGCGCTTACGCGGTAACTAATATATTCAACCCATTGCACTGAAGGAGGGCTGTATCATTTACAGGAGGCAGATTTTGACTTGGCTCTGACAATCCTTTGCTGACCAGCCTCATTGTGTCTCCGAGCATTGTGGGCCACACACCTTCAAGACTTTTCCCGCCAATGCCCGAGTTATGATGTGATTTCCACATATGCCCTCATGTACTTCCCTCAGCACTTAGTTGGCGTCTTCCCTTGCAATGTACTTGAGGATGGGTGTGAAAAACCCTCACTTATAAAGGGTTCCCCGATGAATAAAGGAACCTAGCGACGCCACCTGCTTAGATGCTCCTTCGTCACTGGCGTTAGTCCTTCTATTAAGTAGAAGTCCAAACGTCCATCTAGCTCCTGCTTCGACATGATTGTGGGAGATCTCTTCGTTGTAGAGATCTACAGAGGGCTCGACAGGTGTCAGTCTATTGAGGTCTTCTTAGGAGGTCATGCGCTTTAGCTAAGGCACCCGCCTCGAATTCTCTCGCTCTGATATGTGTCTGATCTAAACTGCACTAACTTTGGCAATTCTCGTACTTTCGACGATAGGATCATTTTTTCTACCCGGGCTTCATAGAGTTTTTTATTCGCTTTACTAATGTGATGGGAGTCACAGATACCCTAGTTTGATCAACTTCCACTAATGTGCGAGGTTAAGCCCAATGCATGATGGTCTTCTTTACACTAAATTTCGTTATCGAGGCTCCCAACCCAAATCTTAGCTGCATACCAATATCTATTCCTTCCCGTGAGGTCGACTGATCGACTCCACCCCTCGAGCATCAAGGCCCCATCTACAAACGCCCCAAATGTGGAGGTCTGATAAGCTCATTGAAAGTAGCTTCTAAGAAGCTCGCTTGAGGTGAATTCCATGACGAAGTCTGCCAAGATCTGCCCTTTGCTGTTTTTGGTTTGTATCTGATGTTGAACTCGCTTAGCTCTATGGCCCACTTCATCAATCTTCCAGAGGTCTCTGGTCTGTGTAGCACTTGCTTCATTGGATATTCTATTAGGATTTCATTGGTATGAGCTTGGAAGTAAGGGAGGGGGCTTGGCCAAGGTTACCATAATGCCACTAATTCTCCATCCTCGGGGGTACCTTCCTCCGCCCCTCCTCGAGCTCCCGAATCGCAATAGTAGACTGGTGTCGCACTCATCTGGCTCTCGACCAAGACGGCACCGCCGAGAAATCAAACGGCCAGGTACGGCAGAGTGCTGATCTCTCCCCAGGATCTCACCAATGGGGAGAGCTCGTGATAAGTTTTTAACGCCGTGAATGTCATAAAGGTGCATCCCATTATGTTTTTCTTTTATAACTGAAAAGCGGTCGACACTGTTTGTCAGCCTCGACACAAAACAACCAAATAAGAGCTATTCTTCCAAGGAAATGCTGAATTTCTTTATGTTTGATGACGGGTGTATGTCGAGCACAACTTTATCTGGTTCGGGTTTGCCTCTATTCCTGGCTATTGACTATAAACCCAAGAATTTTCTCGTCAATCGAAAGCGCATTCGGGCCGGGATTCAACTTCATGATGTACTTTTTCAGGATATGGAATGCCTCGGCCATATGAGCTATATGGATTCGACCGTGGTTGATTTTTTACTAACACGTCAGTTTTATATAAAACTCTCCATAGATGTCCTATTTCTGTCTCTCGAACATCTTATTCCACCAACCTCGGTAGGTAGCTCACAGCTTTTTTAACTGGGTAAAGGGCATTACTCGATAGCAATAGGTCCCTTGCCCCGTGACAAATGAGGTCTTCTCTTGGTCGTAGGGATCCATGCTGATCTGGTTGTAGCCGGAGAAAGCATCCATGAAGCTGAGGAGTTCATGGCCGGCTATGGCATCTACTATGAGGTCGATTCGAGGTAAAGGGAAACTATCTTTCGGGCATGCTTGGTTGACGTTAGTGAAATCGATGTAGAGTCGCCATTTTCCATTCGCTTTTTTGACGAGTACAACGTTGACCAACCATTCAGGGTATTCCACTGGACGCACCCACCGGAGGAGCTTCTGTCAATCTTCATTAATCGCTGTCTTTTTTCGGGGCAAACTTCTTCTTTTTTGCTTAACTGGTTTAAAGGATGGACTGACATTTAGTTTGTGAGTGATTATTACGGGGTCAATCCCTCCCATATCCTCCTACTTCCACGCGAAAAATCCTTGTTATGTTTTAAGAAGCGGATAAGGAGGCTTCTGAGGTCTTCCGTTAGCTTGGAACCAACGTAGGCAGCGGTGTCAGTATGGCCGCCCAAATGTGATAGCTCCAACTCTTCAAGGGCTTAGATCTAATCCTCACCCGCCTCGTGATGTCGAAGTTCGGTCCACACATATATACTATCGAATCGCTTTTTGCTTCATTGATGCCGAGTAACATTCCCTAGCCACTACCGGGTCTCCTCAACCATTCCTACCCGCTTGGTAAAGGGGGAACTCACCACCATGTGATAAGCTTTAATGGATGGCCTTTACGCGCTGAGAGAGGGCCTACCCAATAACACGTTATAAGCTAAGGGGCATCTACTATGAGAAATCTTACTGTCATTGTTGCCTGGCATGGGAGGTCTCCCAAAGTGAGCACTAACTGTATTGACCCCAAAGGTAGCACTTTTTCTCCAAAGAATCCTCGCTGTGGTGCCGACCTGTTCAGCCCTTCGGTGCCCATCTTGTTAAAAGCTTATGCAAAGATGATGTCGACCGAGCTTCCATTGTCGACAAGGACTCGGTGGATTGTTTTGTTAGCCACAACTGCCCTTATCTCCAAAGGGTCATCGTGGGGGTGTTGACATCCTTCCGTGCTCCAAAACTGAGGCTGTTACGGCGTGTTCAGTATGGAGTTTGGACACTCTGCCGCACCTCCATTATCTCTCCCGAATCTAATACTACTTATATTTCCTTCCCGTCGTGACGGACTCCCCACCTCCCCGCAAATCATCCCAAATCACATGGATTTCCTGCTGGTCGCCAGGCTGAGTCAGGGTCGGGTCGCCGAGGCGGTGGTGGCTACGCCTGATCTTGACCTTCAGAGGCTATGTAGCGGCGAAGATACCCCCATCGAATCAAGTATTCTATTTCCTTCCGAGTCAGATGCACCGTCTCGTCATCTTCGCGGGTCCCATGGAACTCACAAAAGCACTGGTGTTATCAATTTCGTCGGGTCCGTCCTCATCCGGGATGGCCATCTTATAAATTTTCACATGTCAGACCTCGCGCAAGACCCGTGATACCGTGGGGTCGTTAGGGGGTGAAATGCCAGGTGAATATCGCTGCAGAATCCCTGCCAAGGTGGTCTCAGGCAGCTCTAACGCTCCTCGCCTTTGGGATCGTTCTCCAGTCCCTTCTGGTGGATCTCTCCCATTCTCAGCCCCAGTACTTCGCTCCCGCTGGTCATTACCCCGCTTTTTCTCCTTGTGGGTTGAAGAGCTCTCTCTCGATATGAGGGCTCTTCGCTAATGTACTGCTTTAGCGAGCACCTCAGCCATGCTTGCCTGAGGATTCTTTGAGATGGAAAACATCAAGTCTTTTGACTGTAATCCTAGCCCAGCGATGCGATGAATGCGGTGATAGCGAACTTCTCGTCTGGTACATCTACCTTTAATGACTCCTGGCCAACCTCTCACATACGATTCCTGTGCTTTCAGGTTTTCTTTTACGACAAGAAGTGATAATCGGCTTCCCGATGTCCCCAGCTCCAATGAAGTGGATACCACTGCAATGTGGAGAGCTCTCTAAACGAGAGACGACGATGGTGGAGCCTCATAACCAAGCTAATGTCGGGCCTTTGCCGCGATAGCAAAGGCTCTCCGCACCGGCACGGTCTTGATATCCGCAGCCCATCTAGTTCTTATAAGTATTAAGATGGTCAACTGGATCCTCGTTCCATCGAACGCTCTATTTGTGGCATCCTCAATTTTGCCGGGCGGGGAAATGTGAAGACTCTACCGTGAACGGACTCAGCCACGCACTGTGGCAAGTTCATGCAGTCCTGAGCTCGACCCTTTATGACGTCCTTCATGTGGCTGAGCTCCTGTTGGATGCCCTTGAACCTCTACTCCCATGATCGTTCCCCTATTCCTTGCTAATGAGGAGTTGGTTCATCGTTAATGCCCCCGAGTATTGCTTCGCCAGGCCCTCTCCGGGGTTAGGTGAGGCTCGTGGCCCCCGCCTCGACCGACTTCGCTTCATTTCTCACCTCTCTGGGAGGCTGAGGTGGTATTGTGTTTTCTGGGCCTGCCAGACCTACGCGCTGTATTTGAAACCGGTGAGTCGCTTTAATTCCCTTATCAAGCTGCTGGTTAGTGAGACTCCGAGTGCCCATCCTTACATTTGTGTTATCGTGTATAGTTTCCAAATACAGCCAAGTAGGAGGCTCCTATCTACGTCATTGTCTTGCATTCTAGGGGGATCAAGCGTGGTTCCTCCTTGTATTCCAGTCGATACCACCGCCACTTATATCGCTTTATTTGTGCTGAACCGGTTGCCCTACGCACGGCGCTAACTCGATGATACCTTTTTCAATCTGAATCGGGCCGGAGTCATTGAATCATTGGCCGGCCAATCAAGCTCTGGATGTCGGAATCCTCTGCAAAAACAAGAAACACAAAAGAATCGGCAAGGGCTAGCCCGTTGCCTCTCCGATGCCTAAGTCAGTTATTTCCGGTGGGAGAGAAGACTAACTGCTTAGGGGATGAATTTTTTATGTGTACCTTTCACCGATGGGGTGGCCTGGTATTTATAGTGGGTAATTTTTCCAATTAGATGGTGATAAGGACTCTTATCGACGGGGATTACCTTATCGCTGACATTAAGGGATAATTAGAAAGCAAAGATCGAGAATTATTCTACTCCGTTATCGGGTGGAGATTTGATTCTATTGCATAGATATGGGCTCTTTGGGCTCTGTGTTATCGCCCTCGATGGATGAGAACCGGGCTCCCATTTTTGGGCCTCGCGCCAGAGCCGTGCCGCTTTTACCGGGTCCCGCGATAAGCTCCTTTAATCCTCTCGCCTCTGACTCGGGGGAGTGGGCCCGTGCTTCATTTTTAAACCTGAATCAATTTATATACCCCAACTCTCAATAATAATCAAGTCTCTTTCATAATATGGTATTAGAACCATGTTTAATAAAGAAACCCTGGGCCACCGCAGCTCATGATCCACTCCTCTCATAGCCCTTATTCTCCTAATGGTCGCGCCTTCTTCCACTACATGTCGATTTCTCTTACTCCCACACCCCAATCTGAATCGACTCACCCTCGTAATTTAGTCATTCAACGCCAATGCTCAAGCACCGCCTCAAACTCACAACCATGAATTACTTAATGCGTGGCGCCTATAATTCACATCTCTCTTATTTGGGTACAACTTACTTAGGTTCGTCGATGGCTCAAAGTCATGTCCTCCAACGACAATAACTTTGTTTGATGTTGCTTCTCCCTACCCAAATCCAGATTATACTTTCTGGCTCTAATAAGATCAATTACTTCTTAATGCAATTGTCAGATTCGTCTCTCCCACACTCGTATAGTCTCTCTCACTCACCACATCCGGCCATGTGGACCACCCTCGAGAAGACATATGCCTCCCCTCCCACGGTATCGGATCATGGTCTATCGCAGAATCTCGCTGCCTTTAGCAAGGTACTAAAATCATTACAAAATACATGCAAGATGTCAAACACAACATTGACTCTCTTGCTCTCTCTCATGAATGTCCCTGTTGACTTTAATGAGTTCTCTGTCCATGTCTTTAATCTGACTCGCTGCCTAATTAACTTGTCTCATGCTCTCCTGTTCGAGAGACTTTAGTTACGTCACAGAATTGTTCGAAAGACCTCTAAATTACGAGGCCCAACTTTGACATCTGCTCCTCCGCTCTTCCGCTCCATTCCGAAATTGCCATGGTTATTTGCTCGGCCCCTCGTCCCATCAGCCAATCGAACACCCGTGGCACCAAGAACCCTAACTAATCTCTACATAGCCTTGGCCATCACCTAACAAGTCTCCTAGCACTTGTCTCGACCTTCTCTACCAACCCTAATAAGGCATAGCTAGTATCTCATGCTCCCATGTCTCCACTAAGACTGGCTCCACCTTCATAGTTCAGCATTAGTCGCAACCTCGAGTGTCGCCGATCGAGCACTTTGCTCTGAATACTATTATCCACCCACCTCTAAGACTCCTGGGCCTCTTCCGCCCCACTCCCGCCCCCATGCTCGCAGACCCGACCTTCACCGCACCTTATGCCCACACTACGCCCATCCCCTCAACTCCTGTTAAGGATGGAAATATCGATTTGACTGATATATCGGAGATATACTCCAAGTGGATATTTTACATGAGTATCGATATATCATAAAATTAAAAAAAAATTACGTTATGGATATTTTTATTATCATAATGCACTTTGTTAGAAAACCTTACCGTTGAAATTTTATTTCATCACCGAAACTGGTGACCAAATTTGGATTTTCAAGTAGTACACTCTTTAGCTACGAGTCCAAAGTGACAAACATGATACAAAATATTTTTCGCTGACAAATTTTAAACTTTTAGTAACAACATAAATACAATTTTCAGAGTGCTTATATTTTGTATGTTTAATATAAAATTAAAAATCACCGCAACAAAGTCCAATTACTTTGTATAAAATGTTAGATATGTAGAAATACTCTTAAAAGTCTATAATCGCTTCAAAAAAAATTACTTTCACATGTCAATAAGGAAGGATCACTTTTATCATGTATTCCCAGCAAACACTGACCTCCTAGTCGATCCTAATCGCGCGCAACCAGCTTGGAAAATAAACGTGAAATAAAATCAACTCATTAGTGGTGTGTTCGTCAGAACTGGTAGGCTTCAACTTGATAACCTTCTGGGCCGCGAGTAATCGGTAGGGTTTACTGAACCTAAACTACCGCCGGAGAAGTAGTACTGTCTGCCTTGAAAAATCTACATGACACTTCATTCCTGAACACCACATTCTGTGCCACACTGATCGATGCCACGAAGGCCCTTCCTATCACCAAACTCGAGCCTTCTAAGTTCCTTGGGGCAACCGATATTCAGGAGACCAAAAGGCTACCATAGCATGTTCATGGGTGGAACCTCCCGGCATGGTCACCCCAAATAGCAATGATACCGAGTCAGTTCGAACGAGCAAGACAACACTGTGAGTAGTGAAGCCTCAAAACCCTATCCTTTGTTCAGCCTAATGACTTTGAGCAGTTAACTCAATCCTTCATTTCCAACAAGATGATGAATTCCTGTCCTTCATGCAGAGCTGCTCAGACGGTTCGGCTCGTCCCATCATAACATGTCAGGTATCTCTCCGAGTGTAGCGCAGCACCACCTTAACAATAGGCTCACATAAGCCCGTGGGCGACGGGTCGAGACGCTTCCACCCACAATGCCACAATGCACTGTTAGAAGTCGACAAACTTCAAGGGTGCCTCATTCAAAGTTCAATACCCCCTGGGTAGCCAACGCTGTGGTTGCGCTCAAGAAGAATGGAAAGGGCGAGCTCAAGGTGAGACTATTCCCTTTGGAACGTATCCTAAGGCTTCTTCGCCCAAGACATTTGGCGACCCTTGCCTTTTCCATCTCAGCCAAGTCAGCCTCCGACTTCCTTGCCTTCTTCATATCTGCCCCCCAAGCTGCCTGCTCCTTCAACAGAGTAGCTCACTCGGCCCTCACATTCTCCAGTTCGCTTTCAAGCTCGAGCACCCGAGATTTCGCCTGCACTTGCTCGTAGAGATTTAGAATCATGTCTTGTATAGTAAAAAGCCGATTGAATTTGGTCAGGCGGAATCATAGGAAATCAACAGCGCAATACTATCGCAAAAAACAACAGGCGGAATCATTATGATGAAGACTACCAGGTAAGTGCCATAGACACCAAACGGTGCACCATAGGAGTAAAACGATAAGAAAACAACAACGCAACACACTAAGGTAAAATCTATAACTAAAAATGAAGTGCGTATAATGGCAGCCATTTTGAAAGGAGTAGCACCCTCCTACCATCTCCTTCGCTACATGTACGGCCTCCCCACGAGAAGAAAACACCAGCTGCCTACTCCTCCATTGTGGTCACCTCATACAGGGATGGATTAGAAAGAAGAGATTCAAGAGACGACGGGGACGCCAACCTTCTTGAAAGGGATTCTAAGATAGATATCGCCCAGGCCCTTCCCCTTGCCCGAGGATCTCGTTTGGCTGTGCCGAGGAACCCGCCGTCCGTGGCTTCGTAACTCGACGGGGCCCGAGTCACCCGAGGCTCCCAGAGGAGCACCACGACACTTTGCTCTGACCTCGAGCTCCCTTGCACCCCAAGATGCCTTCGTGAGGCCAACTCCCCACCCTTCGCTTCCGACCAGGGATTCATGCTTAATCCACCACTCGACAATGTTCCGCCCGAGGGATCGCACTCCGCCATCGCGCATGAGCCGGAACCCTCCGCGAACATGTCTCTCACCAAACCCATCTCCTCAGGCTCGCCTGATGGGTTTTATCGTTGTTCTGAATTCGCCCTCTGCCTGTGCATTGGCACATCCTGT
The DNA here is from genome assembly GCA_016808115.1 of Tetrastigma voinierianum. Taxonomy (NCBI): domain Eukaryota; kingdom Viridiplantae; phylum Streptophyta; class Magnoliopsida; order Vitales; family Vitaceae; genus Tetrastigma; species Tetrastigma voinierianum. Next base: position 43,323 of record JAEQBH010005940.1, on the reverse strand, counting down.
GGTACCTTACCCCTGCATCACTTAGGGATGAAATCTCGCAGTGATCGATTACATCTCTGGAGGCTCCCGTGTCAACAATGCCTTCGTCTGCTCTGAGGCCGAAGCATTGAGAACGACACCAAAGGTTGAATCGGGCAAAGGGAGATCATCCACTGCCTTCACAACCATAGTTATCTACGCATCAAATACCCATCTCGGTCAGACAAGAGATTGAATGAAAAACAGCAAACACACAAAATATAATGCAACAAAAGAAGGGGACGACAAAAAAGGAAGCTGTATTCTGGCTCCCGACTTGACTTTGGGTCCAAATTAATCCCAAACCGGGCTAATGTGATCTTGGAACAACTCCAAGCATCGAATATCATCATGTTTCCTGCAAGATATTCTTACGTTCGCAAATTAACAACGAATCGTATGGCTCGCATCGGCTACAAAATAGTACTTACCAAAGACGATGCCTTTTATGGTATAAAGGACCTCCTCCCGTCCAAGACGAGTGTCATACCGACGACCATCATGCGCACTCCCGCATAAACTCAAATGATATTAATACGGGCGTGGTGTTTGATGCAACAAATGTAGTAGAAAAACGCGGGGTACTAACGCCGTGGGGAGCCTTAGCCCCTAAGGTAATCGCCCTGGGCCCAGATGATGAACACCACTGACGCTTTGGCGAAGGAGTATTTCTCCTAAAAATTTTCAACCCGGGAAAGCAACCCCGGAGAGCCCGAGCCACGTGATGACCTTATCATGCCTACGCGGCCGCTGTGATGTCTCGAATCGAAGAAAAGGAATCCTCACCACATTACATGTATGCTAGTGGCAATCCTTCCTATCGCCATCATGGCCAGTGCCATCACCAACTACTCTAGACGAGGATGAGCCGTCGTGTCCCAACATTCAGACAAAAGAAACGATGATGCAAAGATGTAAGGAGTAGGAAACAAACACAGAAACCAAAAGCCAAAAAATGTTATGATATAAACATGTTCTAAAGCATCAATCAGAGTTTCAAATATTCTCAAACATAAAAATTTTTTTAAAGTTTTATATATATGAATAATGGAATATTTTAAAATTTATTTATTTTTCCAGCGTAAAAACTATGTTTCATGCGTAATTAGGTTTCAAATTTAGTTATGTAATATGCAAAATTCGGGGTGACCGGAATCCATCAAAATGGTACCAATGTAAACTTTATTAATATTTGAAAGGACTCAAAATCAATCTTAACTAAAATAGAAATTCAATCGCGGATCAAGCCTTACTCATATGGTTGAGTGTTTAACATTTCAAAAAGGTAGGGCATAGGGAAAAGAGAAGTTCAAGGTTCGAGATGAAATAGTTTATTATTTTGTAATTAAAATGTTTAGCTATAAAAAATAAATATAAATTCAATGAATAGATTTGAAATATGCTTATTATTTTAATTTTACTTGATATGTTTGAAAATGGGCTCAAGCAGCCCACTCGCTAAACTCCAAAGAAGAGGCGCGCCTATCAAACACTCTGTGCCTTTAACGCCACCCTGCAATGAAGGCCCACCGCTCTGCATTTCCAAAGGTCGCTATGGGTAATCGAGAAAGCTCATATTCTGCAAATCAAACTAAATCCCATCGATAAGGGAAATAGAATAATCCCCAATAACATATTATCCTGCAAATCCAACTAAATCTCACCAACAAGGAAAATAAGATAATTCATGATATAACGCTCATCCTGCAAATGAAGACCGATCCCACCAATGAGGAAGAAAGATAATTCTAAATAAACTGCTCTTTTAATATCCCTAATCGAATCCGATACCGATAAAAGCAAGAAATATCTCGTCCAATGGGAAAGAATCCTAATCACCATCCAATTGGGAAAACATATACTATAAATACCAAGCCACCCCATCGGTGAAAGGTACGCAACACATTCGGCCCTCTGGGCGCTTCATCTTTTCTCCCGGGGCCGAGGAACCGACGGCATCGGGAGTGGCCACTGCAAAGCCCCCGCGCCTTCTTCTTCTTGTTTTGCAGAGGAGAGCAACGCCACTCAGACCACCCCAACAGCTAGCCCAGTCCCATTCAACACCCAACACGCTCCACCCCCAGCCTGCCGCTGCTTGAAAAAATGCATCATCACGCTGGTCTCATGAACGACGCCCTTTACAAATAAAGATTAATCTCTCTCGCGCATCGATGGTATCAACCCGAACACAAGTAGGAGCACCAATCCACCAAGGATGCGTGATCCGCCAGCGACGCACAAAGAGACCTCCCGGGCGCGCAGCGATGCAAGCTAACACAACAAGGTGGAGGCGCCCATTTCACCAACCAACCGCCGATAGGGGAGCAGAGCAATTCACCAGACAGATGCAACGCCCACGCGAGGCACGACAAGCCTAGGAAGGTCACAACTTTCCTCCTCATGAAGGGCAACACAATCTCGACATCTCCGAGGTGTCAAACAAGGCAGTCCAACGAGCAAGGGGACACGGACCTAATCGCCCCTGAGAGGAGGGCAACGGCAACACTGAGGGCATGTCTGGGAATGAAGAACTACCTCGGTAAGGAGCGGGAGGCAATCATGGGACGGAGGTTGAGAGCCTCGATGGAAACTGATCGTGTGAAGGAGGTGGTATGAGATGCGCTCACGACCTTATGGACTTAGCAGTGCAACGGTGGTCGCCTTCACGGCCGGGGTGCTTCACTTCCCTCTTTCCCGGCCAAAGTCGGGATGCCACAAGTGGAAGCGTGATGGTGTCGAGAAGATCCGGTCGATCATCGACACCCCACAAAGAAACCAAATGGGCGCATGGGTATAGAATACGTCGATCGCGAGCTTCGCTATCACGTTAAGGGCCCGGTAGCCAGCGCTGGTTTTAATAGGCCCCAGCGACTGTCGATATCATAAATTAGAGCTATCCATTGCGCGTTAGACCTACCAGCCGTTGGGTAGGGACGTATAGAAAGTAAGTTACCATCGATATCAGCGAGCTGTGGAAACCCGGTCGTATGTTCAAGTTCGATACGAGTCTCACGGTAGATATGCACGGCGGTTACGATCTGCGTTCATTCTTTGGATTAGGGTGCGGAGTCAGGCTTGATGTTTTCCATCTCTAAAATCCTCAAGCAAGCATGGTGAGGTGCTGCAAGCGGAGAAGTACATGATGTGAAGGCTCCATATATCCGAGAAAGGGAGCTCCTCCGCCCCATAAAGAAAAAGAGAGTGACAAGCGACGAGGGACGCCTTTAAAGACAAAGCGGCGGAGAGGTCTCGAAAAAGATGGAGAAACGGTCCCCGGCGTAAGCCTGGTATGCGGGCCCACCTCGAGCTGAGAGACTGACCGCGTTATTGCCTCGTGGTTCACCCCTTAGGCCTCGGTATCACGAGGTCTGCCTTGAAGTGCGAAACGAACAGTTCTTGAGGTGGCCAACTCAAATGAAGTCGGACCATGCAGAGACAACCGCAGGTAATGGGTTCCATGGGACTACGGGCCCATACGGATGATTGCATACGACTCGAAGAAATAGAGTACTTAATAAGGCGTGGGTCAGGCGCTTCATAGCCACAATCGACCTTAGAATCGAACTGAGCGAGAGGCTCGACTCGTGACCTACCGCTACCTCGACCAGGACAACAACTTCGTACAACTGACCTTGCAAGGGAAATCCACGTGATCTCGGGAGGTTGCGGGGAGAGGAATCTAGCTCGGCCGGAAGGCCAGTACGCCGACCATCGGTCGGCGAGAGGTAGGTGAAATCTGGCGGTGTCGGCGCACCGACCGACACATCCGTAACATTCTGCGACCGGATCACGGAGAGGATGCGACACCCCATGGCGACCCGCAGTATTCGGCGATTGTAGTAACCAGCGGTCCATCGGATCCTAGTTGACAGCGGGAGTTGATTGGCTATGTCTTCGCTTCGACGCCCGATAAGATGGGCATGGAGGAAGAGTGGAACCAGATTAGCACCCATTTGCGAAAGTTAATGGGAGAAAAGTATTACCCTTGGGCTCTGTCTGACTAATGCTCACCTTGGGAGATCCCCATGAAACAGCGGCGGCCGGCGAGATTCCTCATTGCAGGCCCCATGCGCCTTAATATGTTGTTGGGCGGACCACTGCCGATCTTGATAAATCCGTTCCTCAAACACCATGATGATCAAGTTTCCTCACGTAGCGGGTAGGAATGATTCGAGAAGACCAGCGACTCGATCCATGAGTAAAGCGGTCGATAACATATGCTTGGATCTGGGGCTCGACATGCGCGGCGAGGTGCTCAGGCTTGAGCCCTCGAAGAAATTGGAACTGTAGGTTGGATGACGACCACAGGCTGCACACATGGCTCTCCAGTAGTAGAGGGACGCCAAAAGCCCTCTCACCCATTTTTTGAGGCAGAACAAAGATGTCTTATGACGAGGCGAACATGGGAGGGTTGGCCACGGTAATCACGCCAAGGCTGAACCGGCCCATCATGGCTTGATCAAAGCGAAAGGAGGAGCTTCGCGCAGGAAAGGCTGGCGATCGAGGAGTGCGGCAAACTCCTCGGCGGGGCAATTAGAGGTGGGCTATCACACGAATGGTTGCGGCTGTCGTACTTGTCGAAAAGAAAGGCGGCAAGTGGCAGGCTCTACATCGCTTCACGGACGTCAACAGAGCATGCCTAAAAGACAGTTTCCCTTTGCCGCGAATCGACCTCATCGTGGATGCCACCGCCGGCCATGAACTCCTCAGTTTTATGGAAGCCTTCTCCGGCTACAACCAGATCAGCATGGACCCAGACGACCAAGAAAAGACCTCGTTCGTCACAGCGCAGGGAACCTATTGTTATCTTGTGATGCCATTTAGGCTCAAGAACGCAGGAGCTACCTATCAAAGGCTGGTGAACAGAATGTTCCAGAAGCATATAGGAACAACCATGGAGGTGTACATAGATGACATGCTGGTAAAATCCCCTACTGCCAAGCTTCACATAGCTCATCTGTCTGAGGAGTTCCAGATCCTGAGAGAGTACAACATGAAGTTGAATCCAGCCAAGTGCGCCTTCGGAGTATCAGCCGGAAAATTCCTAGGTTTCATAGTCAACAACCGAGGAATTGAGGCAAATCCAGACAAAATAAAGGTTGTGCTCGACATGCCATCGCCCTCAGGCATAAAGGAGGTCCAACGTCTGACATGAAGGATTGTTGCTTTAAGCCGATTCGTATCCAGGGCTAGTGATAAGTGTCAGCCTTTCTTCCAAGTTTTAAAGAAGGCCTTTCAATGGGATACGAAGTGCGAAGAAGCATTCTCAGCATTGAAAACATATTTGAGCTCCCCATTCTGGTAAGCCCCATTGAAGGGAGCTCTCCCTCCTGCCGCTGTTTCAGACTCAGACCAGCGCTGTCCTCGTCGGGGACAAAGACGGTACAAATCGGCTTACTATCATAAACAGCTTTGAGAGGAGCGGAGTGAGAGGTAACCAAGGATGGAAAACTAATTCGGGTATTAGTAACCGAGAGCCTCTAAGCTTTCCGCCCTTACTTTCGTGCTCATACCATGTGGGTTCCACGTATCATCCGACGAAGGTGTTACATAAGCCAGAGACCTCAGGAAGGCTGATGAAGTGGGCCATAGAGCTAAGCGAGTTCGACATTAGATATAAACCAAAAACTGCAATAAAAGGGCAGGTCTTAGCAGACTTCGTCATGGAATTCATCTCAACAGAGCCTGCCGAGAACGCTCAAACGCCGACCGACCTCCCCATCTGGAAACTCTCTGTAGATAGGGCCACAAACGCACAAGGAAGCGGAGCTTCGCCCACTCGACCTCCCCGGCGAATAGATATCGAAAGTACGCTCATATTCAAATTCAAGCCCAACAACGAGGCCTAATATGAGGTCGCCATACAGCCTCAACCTCGCCCATTCATCGGAAATTGACTAGCTGAGGTCTGGCCAAATAATTCCCAACCGGGTAGTAAGACAAATAAGATACCAACGAGGCCAAAAGTGAAAGAACGATCCGATACCTCAAAAGGGTACTGATTTAATGAAAGTTCGTGCCGGTCCGTCGGCGATATCCCCGTAAACAGAACTCCCGGTGCCGATGCCTCGGCAAAACTACGACGTTCTCGCCGTGAAGACTCCCGCAGTCAACGCCGTCAAATACCTCAAGCAGAGCCTCTATAGACTGCGGGCGTGGAAGTTGCCCCAATCGGGTCCGAGCCGAGTCGACGGACCCCATTCGGGATTACATATCACTGATCGCCTACCCGACCTAATCTCAAAAGAGGCATCTAAAATTGGGGACAAGGTCGGCCGATTCAATTAATCATAAGGGAAGCCTTACAAGCGAGGTTTCTTCACACCCATTCTTAAGTGCATTATGTGGAAGACACTAACTACGTATAAGGGAAGTACATGAAGGTGTATGCGAAATCATATCGGAGCTCGGGCATTAGCAGGGAAGGTCTTAAGTCAGGGATACTACTGGCCCACAATACTCAGAGACGCGACCGACCTAACAGAGATTTAAGATCCGCAGAGACGCCAAGATCTCGCCTCCCATCCGAGCCCTCGACATCAATCACAAGCCTCGGCCTTCCAACAAATGGCTCGGGACATTCGGGGACCTCTCGCCCACGGGAAGGGTCAATGCGTATTCATCATCGCTGCAGTGAGATTACTTCACCAAGCGTGGCCGAAACAACTCACACAATCACGTAACAAAAGATACGCACCTGTGTGGCGAGCCATATTATGCATGGTTTGCATCCTAAGAGCCCGATATCGACAATGGAAAGTGAATTGACAATGCCAAGTTCAGGGATTTTTGTGCCGAGCTTGGAATTAAGAATTATTACTCTTCCCCTGCACATCCGTAGTCTAATTCGCCGTGCGTAAGTCACCATCGTAACCCTAAGGCCGCATTGAAGACCAAATTGAAGATCTAAAGGCAATGGGTAGAATACCTCCTCGAGGTGTTATGGGCCTACAGACTACGCGCAAGTCAGCAACCCAGGAAACCCCATTCGCCCAAATTGCATCAAGCAAAGAGTCCCGTCGAGGCCCAAGTCCCAAGGATCGAGTCATAAACAGGAACACAATGACGAGGCTCTCCCGCCTACCTGGGACCTCCTTAGATGAAAAGCGCGAGACGTCCTAAGGCGCACTAAGATTAACAATACTAAAGGAAGACTACGAGGTATTATAAACCAAAAAGTCAAACCCATGAGCTACATGCCAGCGACCTAGTCTTCAAGAAGCTTCGCCATCAAGGAAGAATCCAACGATGGTGCAAACTAGGCTCTAACTCGGGAAGGCCTCATCATATCCTCGCCATCGTGACCGGCACACGAGCTCCTACGCAGGAGGAAAATTTACATCATGCTCGAATGCTAACACCTTAAGCCGCTTTTAATAATGCATCTCTGGTTATAATCTTAAATGAAGCATTATCAATTTTCAGATGACGATTTGAGCGCTTACTGGTTATTTTATTAGACATCTCAAATACCAAATGGCTAATGCTCGAAAAATTACATACAAATGTATCGTGAAAGTTCATGATCAAAAAGGAAAAGTCTCTCTTTATTCCAATTAGATTACATTCAATTACACCGCAGTGTCATCTATTACACCCCTGGAAGTATGTTGCAATGCTTGCTCCTCAAAAACCTCAAGAAGAAAGAGGAAAGGAAAACGAGATGAAATAAAGAGAAGAAGAACAGAGAGGTGGAAAAGAGGAGAAAAAGAACAAAGAGGCGGAAAGAGGAGGCAATAAAAGTATGGAAAGAGTTTCAGGCGAAGGAAAGGGAAAAGTGGGAGAATGAGATGTGGAAGAAAAGAAAAAGGAAGGAAGAGAGAATGAAAGAGAGTTAAGAAAGAGAAGAAAGGAGCAGGGAAGAGAAAGAAGAATAGAAATGTGGTGCCGGCACAAGAAATGTACCGCCCTCTCCAGACGCATTCCCTAGCTTCGTGCTAGGGAATAACATGACTCCCATAAAGGGGGAGACTAGGAAACACAACCCCACGCGTAGGTCCAACAAAATCGAATCCGTAATCCTCGTGCGGATCCCCCGTGAAGACGATCAAGCCTCGGGGTTTATTAAGGCAGCTTCTCAAGAGCGCGACCGCCGTAAGAGCGTATCATCCGAAGTATAAACTCCATAGCAATGAAGCCGCCATTTATAAGAAGGCCAAAGCCCTCGGAAATTCGCGCAATCGTTTCCAATTCTCCATGAACAAACATTAAAGACACTCGTGATCTTTCTGGGGTGGTCTAGAAATCGAATGGTCGCACACAATCCAGCCGCTTTAACGAGCTCGACTACAATGCGGCACGAGAGTCAAATCATTTCCCGGGCTATTCGGCCCCTGAGGCCTCGGCTCGAGGAGCCCGGCGGCTCGGTTTGACAAGCTCGACTACTCGTAGGCCATGCTGACCTAAGAGTCGGATCATTCGGGCTCGACCTATAAGGCCTCGGCGCGAAGCCCGGTATTTCCCGAGTTCAGCCGAGCTCAAAATTACTCTGCACAAGCCATGACCTAAGAGTGGTTAGCTCGGGCTATTTAGCCCTGAGCCTCGGCGCCGGGCCTGACGGCTTAGTTTGTGAGCTCGGCTACTGCACGGGCCATGCGGCCCTAAGAGTCGGATCAGCTCGGGGCTATTCAGCCCACAAGGCCTCGGCGGCCGGGCCAGCCCGGACTCTCGGAGTTTGGCTGGCTCCACTACTGCGCACGGGCCATACAATCTAAGATTAAGATCATTTCGGGTTATTGATCGCGAGGCCTCGGCGCCGGGCGGCTCGGTTTGTGAGCTTCGACTGCTGCGCGAGGCCATACAACTCAGATTAAGATCCATTTCGGGCTGTTGGCGAGCCTCGGCGCCGAAGGCCCGGCTCGGTTTGATAGGCTCGACTACGCACCTGCCTGGGCCGTGTAGCTGGAGTCGGATCGGCTAAATTTGTCGACCCACAGGCCGCCCGGCGCCGGAGCCCGGTAGCTGGTTGGCCAGGCTCGACTTCTCTGCCTGAGGCCATGAGCTGGGAGTCGGACTCGACTCAAGCTATTCGACCCCTGAGGCCTCGGCACCGAACCCGACCGGTTTGTGACTGAGCTTCTCTGCTGGGCCACATGACTAAGGAGTCGGATCGGTCGGGCTATTCGACCCGTAAGGGCTCGGCGCGAAGCCATACGGCTCGAGTTTGACTAGCTCGACTACTCCTGCAGTAGTGTAGCTAAAGAGTCGGATCATTTCCGGTGTCGACAGTAAGGCCTGGCGCGGAGCCCGAGTGGCTTTCGGTTTAACGAGGCTCGACTACTCTACACAGGACCATGGCCTGCTTGATCCCGGATCATTTCGGGCTAGTTCGACCATGAGCCTCGGCGCCGAGCCCGGCTCCCGGTTTGGCCAGGCTCGACTACTGCTGCACGAGCCCGTGCGACCTAAGATTGGTCAACTGTTTATTGACTATGAGCCTCGGCGCTCGGGCCATTTCCGGTTTAGCCGAGCTCGACTACTATGCGGTGAGTGTAACCTAAGAGTCGGTCATTTCGGTATTCAGCCCGAGGCCTCGGCGCCCGGAGCCCGATGCTTCCCGGTTTGTGAGCTGTTCGCCTGCACGGGCCATGAGCACAGAGTCGAGATCATTTCAATTTGTCGACCACAAGGCCTCGGCGCCGGGCCAGGCGGCTCGGTTGTGAGGCTCGGCTGCTCTGCTCGGGCCGTACGGCCTAGAGTGGATCTTCGGGTTATTCGACCCGCCCAAGGCCTCAGCGCTGGGCCGGCGGCTGGAGTTTGACGAGCTGCGGCTACTGCGCCTGGTAAAGTTATGGCCTGGAAGTCGGATCGGCTCTGGGCTATTCTGGCTGCAGCCTAAGTGCTTGAACCCAGTGGCTAGTTGACTAGCCGACTACTCTGCACAGGCCCGTGAAACTGGGAGTCGGATCAGGCTCATTATTGACCCACAAAGGCCTGGCGCCGGAGTCGGCTGGCTCGAGTTTGGCCAGGCTTGACCTACTCTACTCGGGCCATGCGGCCTAAGAGTGAATCAGCTCGGGCCTAATTGGCCCTGAGCCTGGCTGCCGGGACCGACTCGGTTGACAAGCTCGGCTTCTCTGCTCGGGCCAGCTGTGAGTCGAGATCGGCTCGGGGCTATTCGGCTATAAGGCCTCGGCCTTGAGGCCAATGACTCAATTTTGAAGCTCATGCTCAACTCAAACCACTCCTGGCCAGGGAGGCTGCTCAACTTAGATGCTCAACTCAATTATACGGCCGAAGTGTGGTTAAATGCGAGCGGCGTGAAATCGTAAGTAGAGACAAAAAGTGGTAAAATAGAACATTTATTAAAGGAAAAGGCTACATACGCCACAGGTCCCGAGCTGACAAATAAATAAAATAAATCGACGATCAAGCAAGCAAAAGATATCACGTCGACAGTCAGGCATCGAGAAGAGAGGAGGAGTAGAGATGAAGAGAAGAAGTGGGCCTCGTGGGGTGTCGGGTTCTCGGAATAGTCAGCAGAGGAACCTCCTGGCCTCCTCGTCGCTAGGGATGTCAAAGTTAAAGTCTAGGCCGGGGTAGGCATTAGCAGCTTTCTCGAAGGTAAGCCCTGAGCCGTTGAGTACAAGCTGTCCCTCAAATCAGCCTATAGCCGTCCGTGAGCAACCGGAGTTACTTGTTGGTGAAGGTCCCACGGCCTCTGACCTCCTGCAGGTTTCATTGCTTGGAAACCTCACGGCCCAGGCCCCGTGTGGCGGCGTCTAGTGCGCAGTTCATCTGCCCCAGCGCCACGTAGCTCTTCTTTAGACTCCCTTGACTCGCCACAGGATGTAAGAAAGCTAAATCCCTAAACATCGAGCTCATGAGGCGGGGCCTATGAGGCCAGATCCACCCAGCCTCTGGCAAGTCATTTGTGCAACATGACTCATTAGAACCTCCGAAGCTCACAGCCGACGCTCTCAAAGCCCATTTGAGCCTCATCTTCTCTACCCTCGCCAGAGCATGCCAGGCATGATGCTTCAAATCAGATTTAAGCTTCACTGCCTCCTCGGTCATAACACAGACCCGATCCCACAGCCTCACCGTCATGTAAGGTGCCACCATTTTATAAACCCGAGTGCAGCTTTGGCACGACCTTCTCGGGCTTTTCACAAACTCTTCAAATGAAGGTACCACCGCCACACCCAACAAGAAGATCAACATTTAACACAGATCAACACCCAACTCAGCCGAAATCGCACACGACAAGATACGGGAACTTACAGAGGCAACCCCTGAGGATGTGAGCCAAAGCTTCCTCAACAGCAAATGAGTCCGACCCTCTGAGATCATAATCTTTAAGGATGGAGACGCCCGCCACAAGCCTCGGCTGGCGAGCCAAGGAGTCGCCATCCGCTGCCAACCCTTCCTCTTCAACTCTTCCGACCTCGAGGAAGCCAAACTGTGATGGGCATGACCGCCAGCGGCTGCTCGACAGCCCTCCTAGAGGGTAGCCTTCCTTGCAATGACCCAAGAATCCGGATTGCGAACTTGAAGCTTTAAGGACCTCAGCCGGAGGCGACAACATTTGCCTCGATGTTTTAACGTGGGTAGAAGGGGAAGAGGAAGAAGCCCCCACTCGAACCCGCCTCAGCGCTGGTATTTCCCTCAACTGAGTCCGTTTTCCGTCTCCGAGAGCGCTCCATCCAACCAAGCTCTCCTCGCAGCTGGGCAACAAGGTCCGAATTTCGAGAGACGTTCATAAAGGGAAGGAGGCGAAGGCCTCAAAACAGCAGAGCGGGCTGACCTCGAGCTCAAAGGGCCAGGAATATCCCACTTCATCACCAAGGCAGGACATGGGACACTGGGCCTAACGCCTGCACTATGACGTTATCTTCGTACGAGACGGTCGAGCACTGGTATAATGTGGACAATGCAGAATTGGGGAGATATCCAATGACCTCATAAAGATTATACCAAAACAAAGAGACACTCAATGATCTCCTGGGGCGGTCCAAGCACCTAACGCCCAGGGTGTCATGCTTGTCAAGAGGGTCATATTCCCACCAAGGCCACGACAAAGAAGTAACATTCCTCCAAAGCCCGCGAGAGGAGGGAAGATCTAAATCACCGTAGGAGTGCCAAGACGCCCGGAAAAATAGAGGAAGCCCCTCGCGCTTCCCTTCAAGCAAAGATAAATGGAGCAAAGCTATACCTAGTAACACCGAGCCCCGTCCCTAAAGAAACCACACCAACCAAAATACCCTACCATCGGCGAAAGTCGAAGGACAAACATCAAGTTGCTACAAAACCCCTTTTGGCGATGGGATGCAGAGGGAAGCAGAGACCATTATCGAAAGCTACTTTAAAGAAGCATACCATCTTAGGCAATTTTAAACCACATGGGAGGTCAAAACATCGTGGGACTCACCACACTGGGTGGAGGCTCGCAATGAGCGAAAGCGGCCCACACAAGGGACCAACCTTACAGCTCCCACACCCAAAGCATCCCGAATCTGGGATTCTAGGTATTCTGACCCCCCAAGATACTTAATTTGGTCTACTCTCCCCTTACCCTTGTCCAAGGGAAAATGGGGCGCCCCTGGAGCATCTCGAAGATCGACCCCTACGAATCCATTTCTGAGGCGCGCTAGTTCGCTCTGCAACCCAGAGTCACCAAGAGTCACCTCCAATACGCAGAGAAGAAGAGCCGACCTTGACTCCGCGATAGCAGTAATGAGAACTAAAACTACTGACTTAACCCTAATGCCTCAATGACGCCCGAATGCATACCGCCCAAAGAAAGACGCAATATCCTGTGAATAACACTAAGAAGCTATCTCAGAAAGACGCCTTAAAAGGACTCTCGCACAAAAGGTTTAGATGGAAATTACAGTTAGGGAAGTCCTAAACTCGTTAAAAGCGAAGAAAAAAGTTTCAAGACTGCGCACACAAGATGAGAGGATGTCCTGCGGAAGAAACAAGAAGGAACCGGAAGAAGTGGGAGAAATGAGCGCAAAAACCGAAGAGTTATCATTATCGCAAGACGTATGACGACGACCAAGCCCTAACTAACCAAGCCCTAACTAACCCACTCCGAAAGCAGACAAGTGGAACAGATTCGATACGAGAACGCTATAACCTGCCCACGCACACGCGACACAAGGGTCTTGGGCAATTGATGTGGTTTGGAAAATCAGCTCGCAGCCCACTCGCCAAACCCAAAGAAGAGGCGCACCCATCGAAACACTCAGCCTCACACCAACCCGCACGTAGCGCCTAATTCCTCTCTACCAAAGGCCTAAGCATGGGCACCCAGAAAGCCCTATATTCAGAAATCAAACTAAATCCCATCGATAAGGGAAATATAATAATCCCCAATAACATATTATCCTGCAAATCCAACTAAATCTCACCAACAAGGAAAATAAGATAATTCACGATATAACGCTCATCCTGCAGATCAAGCCGGATCCCACCAATGAGGAAGAAAGATAATTCTAAATAAACTGCTCTTTCAATATCCCTAATCGAATCCGATACTGATAAAAGCAAGAAATATCCCGTCCAATGGGAAAGAATCCTAATCACCATCCAACTGGGAAAACATATACTATAAATACCATGTCACCCCATCGGTGAGTTGGTGACGCAACACATTCGGGCCCTCTGGGCAAATTTCATCTTTTCTCCCACGGAACTAACTTAGGCATTTGGAGCGCACGAGCGAAGCCCCGCCGGGCCTTTCTTCTTTCTTGTTTTGGCAAGTAGGAGAGCAACGCTGCTCGCACCAGCCTCACAGCTAGCCTGTGTCCCATTCCAATCCGCCTAACACGCTCCATTCCTCCTGCTGAAAAAAAAGGCATCATCATTACTTATCTTAAAGTGTAAATTATAAAATAAATAAACAAGATAATTTATAGTATCTTTGTGGAACTATGAAGGTTTTATTTAAAAAAAAAACTATAACACGATTTGATTTTTTACTATTTTTATTTTCAATTTAAAATTTTTCTACTTAATATATTTTATATTTTAAATATATTTAAAAATAACATTTATTTATGTAGTCATTTTTATATTTATATCATATTTTTAAAATAATCTAAAAAAAATTTAAGAATATTTTTTTAAAAGAGAAATTTCATGATTTGTAACAAGACATCTAAATACATAAACCAAAGTGCTAAAAATATTGTGAGGATGATACTATCATGTTAATAGCAAGAATAAAACGAATCAAACCTGTAATTGATAATCCAAGATATTTAGAATACTCTTAAAATTCTAGCTAGATTTAATGAAGCATATCATGAATAAGGAGTTGTTATGACTTTTATCCTAATAACAACCATGTCGCTTGAATCACCACACAAAACCAACGAACAAACTGATCATCAAGAACACAACCGCATCGTCTGGGCGACAAAAACACAAAATAACAAATGAAAATCAAATGAAAAACTTAGATCGATGGAAAAACCAATTTTATCGAGAGCAGAAAGTTCGTGATCTTAGCGGATAAACGACGGGAATGGTGGGATTTGAGGTCAAAGATACAATCCCACTTCTTCTTTCTAACGAGGATAAAGAGTAAGAATAAAAGGAATTAGGGCTCGGAGAGGAGAGGAGATAAAAAAAAAATTAAGAAGAACTAAATATTACTTAATCAAAATTTCAAAATTTATTTTATTTGATAGTTTTTTCGAATATGAACTGCTTCATTTAATGGAGGATAGGCAACAATGAGAGGGTTAATATTTGTAAGAATCGTGGATAAAGGATAATCCGAATTTTAAACCAACTACCTTGACTGATCACCAACTCTCGCTAATCGTATTAGTATAATTCTATGGTGCATTTGGGGACAAAAGAATAAACAGCTTCCAATATATCGAATATATTCGAGGATATTGATACAACTATAGGTAATCGAAAGTTGATTGAAAAAAAAATTGAAGAAATATCGATAATATCGTCGATATTTCGATGATATATCGAAAAATATCAATATATCGTCGAAATATTAAGCATCCTTAACATGCACGTATGAAGAAGAGTTTTGTCAAATAAAATCGGTGAAAAATCCGTGGTATTGCCCATATATCCCTATTTTTTTTAAAAAAATCATCCATGCTAGCAACTGCATTTTTTTTTTTACTAAAAATGGAATAAGAAGAGAAAAAAAGAAAAAAAGAAAAAAAGAAAATGAGAAATATGATGGGAGAGGAAGCTGGAAAAGAAGAGACGAAAAAAGAAGAAAAAAAAATGAGAAGAAGATGAGAGGGGAGGCTTGGCCCGCGGTCCGAGAAACGAGGCTCCAAAGAGATTTTGGGACTTATATGGTTTAAGAGAAATCAATAGAGGAGATAGTATTTGTGAAAGATAGATGATTCAGATCTAATCTTCTAAAAATATGATGGGCTAAAAGTCTTATAAGAATTAAATAATCTTAAAAATTAGGTTTTTTATTTTTTATTATTTGATGCATCTATGTGTTACATGTACAATTGTTTAAAAATAAATTAAAAACCATAATTTTCTTAATATTATAAAAAAATCCTAATTTTACTTGATAATTTAAAATATGAGAATATTTACAATAAAAAGTTATTATGAAACCATATTTGCACTAAATTTTTACTTTAATTTATATGGTGTTTTTCGTTTTGGTTTAACTTAATATTACCTTTAATTGTACGGTTGATATCAATAAATTATTTTTTAGTTAGAATAAAAATTAAATATCCCTTCTTTTATTAAAAAAATCAATTTAAATAGACCTAAAAATAGAAATCATGATATTAAAAAAATGGAAATCGAAATTTTTATTTAAAGATTATTGTAATGTAATTTATATATAAATTATTATGAATATTGTCTTTAACAAATATATTTTTGTTTATTTATCTTATATTTATAATTTTTAAAGTATTTTTATTAATTTTAAAATATTTTAGTAATTTTATGCTTTACCTATATTTATGTAAAATTATTCATTGTTGAGTTAGAGTTCCATACATTATTCAAGATTTTTTGTTTCTTTTGTTGATTATAGTGTATACCTCTGTTTGCTTGATCAGAAAACAAGCACTAGCTATTCAGAGTCTTAACTCTCCCTTGTCCTTTTTACCATGCACTTCCACTTGATTATTCTGTGGGAGTGTTATTGAATTAATGAAAGCTAAAAAAAAACTACCTCATTTAAGAAAAAAAAGAAATTACTCATTTAAGAGAAAATAATATTTGATGTATATAAGATATTTATGTCATTGACAACTTATATGGTTTCTAAAAATTCTAAAGTTATTGTAAATTATTTATATATTTTGAGAAACCACTTAAAAAACAACTCCTCATATATATTTTTTTATTTTCTTTTATTTCTCATTCTTCCTTATAAATTTTTCCTCAATGAGTTCTAGACCGAAATAATGTGTTTGAAAAAAAATTATTAAGTTAATTTGGATGCCAAAATAAAGACTAAATTAGTACGTAATTGGATTTTGCCAAAAGCCACAACCACAATAAATGACAATTGCATTTAACTTCAAAGTCATAATGAAGAACAAATGGCTATATGACGCTTAAAATGCCACCGTCCTGCATAACAAGTAATTGGGCTTAAATTTCATTATTTTATATTTCATATAATTCTTCATACTTTGGTTTAATAACCTATATAAATTGTATTACATATTTTGAGTACTAAATATAATAAGTTGAGTATAATTTTATCAACTAAACTACTAGAAGTATTTGGTGTAATATTAACTTATCGAACAAGCAACAACGACCAAGACGATGAGGTCATAGGAACCACATGATGATTATTTAAAATTTCTTTATATAATTTTGTAAAGTTGATTGATAAATATCCACAATATTTCTAAAATCTTAGAGAAATTTGATAACTAAATTTTTGAATTTATAATATTAATACATTTTTCAACTATATAATTCAGAGTTGTATTTGTTTGTTCAATCCTATCTCAGACATTTCATTAACATTTTTAGTAACATTGGACCCTAAAAAAAAGAGCTTCATTTTTATTTTGAAAAGGACTAGCCACATGCATTCACAAAACAAAAGCAAGCATAAATATGTGTCTAAATTCACATGAGTCTCTCACATTTGATTTGTTTTTGTACATACCTAATAAGCATAGGGAGCTCAATGAAACAGGGCTGGAAAAGCAACCCCAAACAGAGTTTAAGGAATGTATACAACAGGTGCCCCAAGACCTATACAAAAGAAACAAAAAACACAAGCACCATAAACTAAGATCTTGGCAAAGACACCAGCATTCTGATTATCAAATAATCATAACAGACAACCACACTAGCCGATTAAGACCTCCATGCATAAACCAAATCATATAAATATATTAAAACATTGTATACAAATATCAATATATAAAAATATCAACATATATCAATGAGTCCCACAAGATAACGTCTTTATATTTCTCTTAGGACGGCGCCTAGAATACACAGCCTGTTGGGCAATAGGGTCCCGTGGAATCTCAAACGGAGATGAGGGAGCCGAGGGAGCTGATGGATGAAGTACTCGACGTAGACGTGGAGCACGAGGTCGCCTAGCTGGAAGTGGAGCCAACTCTGATACAAGGTCAAGGATGGTGTCACCGATGGGAGGCAATGTAGGGAATGATAAAGGGTGGGATGAGAAGGTGATATTTACCGCATGATAAAAGTACGAAGACACCAGATATGGTAAAGATGTAAGTGTTCGGGGTAAGGAGCGCGATGCAGTTGCTGCAGCATAAGAAGGCAGCAGAAGCTGCTGTATAAGGCGATGTGTTGTACTGCGGTAGGTATAAAATATCGGGTGAGGGTGGTATGGGGTATCAGCAGGTGCTACTAGGTATACCATGATCGCCCTCACCATCTCGACCATGACCTCGCCCACCATCTCGACCACGACCTCGGCGATCAACTCTCCCATTCCCTTTCCCTCTCCCTCTTCCTCGAATGAGCTGCATACGCATCGGGAGCAGGAGCACACCGAGGTCTAATGGATGGTCCATGGATAGATGCCTCCCGACGAGTCGACGATGCGATGCTCTTTCTTCGGACCTAGTGTGTAACACCGACGTGGAGCAATATGATGTGTTACACACTGGAACTGTGGTAGCATAGTGCTCGAGCGACTAGCTATACGGCCCACGGCGTAGATCCGAGTGAACCAAAACAAAGAATTATAAATACGTAATCTATTGATTAAAATTTGGAAGCACTTTAAAAACACAGACCTAACTTACCAAAACCTGAGTAGTACCGGTCGTAGTATGGAACCTCATATCATCCCTATGCAAGAGAGAGTCATAAAACGTCAGGTAATACGACGATACCATCGTGATATATGGTCATGGAAGTCCATCATACCCACCATAAGGTGTGTAAAGGAGATCCTACCAAATTATGCGTATCCCATAAGGCAAATGTATGGAGCATGATACGCGCTGACCCTCCGTGTCGCCCACATGCATCCACTCTATGTAGTTGTTGTCATAATAAACAAGATGGAGGTAGCCTCCGTGCAACCTAAACTGGCGCGAAGACTCGCCTGACGATGCCACTCACCAAATCTCGAAACATATAAGCGTGAGACTGGCCGTCGATCTCCGACTGGGCAGAGGACAAGAAGTTGGTAAACCAACTCTCCGACGTATGGCTGTCATAAGACCTACACATTTACACTTGACGTCAAAAACTTTTATGTCAATAAGGAATGAAATTACTATGTAACTATATACTTTTACATATATAATTACCTCGATCAAGAGTTTGTGCATCTAGTCGATCTCGAATATAGGAGGAGTACAATTTGAAGGGTTATGCACTTGTGCAAAGGTACTCTCCACCTACACTCCCAATGGTGCCAGCCGGATCCGGCCTGCCAACGCATTGTGCTTAATCGAGCACCCATCGTCGAGGGCCTCAGCTACGTCTCCATCGACGACATCTGTAATGCCCCGTCCCGAGAGAGTGTACAGTACATGTAATTGTAGGGGCGTATATGAGCACCAAGTGACATTGTAGTATTTTCGGAAGTTAAATATGAAATGATAATTTATGGAACCCGGAATGTTGTAATAGAACAAGGATAAAATCGTAATTGGTTTGGACATGAAGGTCATAATCAAAGTAGAGATGAGCCATAATAAAATAAAACAAGTTGATTTGCACAATAAAGTGCTTGAGGACTTAAAATTACAATTAAACGAAATATTAATATAAAAGAAAGTAAATATTGAAAAGTTCAAAATTCATTTGTCTCATTTGTGGTTGGGGCAAAACGTAGAGAGGAGAAAAAAGGAGAAAAGAAGAGCAAGAAGAGGAAGTTAAGATATAAGGAGAAGTTAAGACTAAAACCAAGTGTATGTTTTCATCTTGGTACCATGGGTATTTTGATTCTTAAGGATTTGGTGAGATTTGTTCCTTGTTTTCTAGGGTTTTGTGAAGAGATCACCCAAAACCCTAGATTTGTTGAAGTTATGTGGGTAAACCCTAATTGGTGGAAAATGTCAAGAATCATCATATTTATATGGTCTTTAGAAGAATTGTTTGGACCTGGTTAAATTCATAAGAGTTCTTAGATTTTCAACTAGGTTTTGTAAGGTAATGAGGTTCCAAACCACCAATACAAGTATTATGAAGTTGTTTTTGATGAATTCCATGATGAATTTTGAGGTATTATAATAGAGAAGTCAGATGAAGAAATTGGTACTAAAGTGGCAAAAAGCACTCAAAATTCGGTTGTACCGGTAGTCAAATGCAGCCGCACCGGGCACAATTTCTTAACAAATGCAACCTATAACGAGACAGTCGAGTCTGCACTGATACATTTAATGTAATGCAATTCAGACGCAGACATCGAGTCAGATCGTACAAAGAAGGCTCCAAAATGTCCGTAATTGTGTATTTTGTATAATTGTTTAAATGCACACCGACGTGCATAGGAACCTTATTAAATGATTAAGAAAGGTCTAAAAAGGATTGAACTCAATGAAAACGTAGCGCACTTCACGCCTACGGGGCGACATTCGCTGAGTGTGACCTGCTCAGGAAGCACGTGAAAATATTACGCTATACATAAGCGATTAATAGTTCACCCCATTCTTTTGAGTGTGTAGGCTAAAAGCAAAGGCGGGAAAGTAGTGGAGTCGTGTTCAAGTTTAGTAAGCAAAAAGGTGAGTGTTCTAAACCTACTTTTCTCAAATACTAGTGTGTATTATTATAAACTGCTTTACATCGGGTATTTAATGGTTTTGAGTCAGAAACCATAATTCAAAGAGCAAGGTACTGGTTTTGATTAAACCATATTTGAAAAGGCAAATGGTTTTGAATTATCAAACTATATTTAAAGCAAACAATGGTTTCAATTATTAAACCATGTTTCAAGCAAGAATGTACAATGGTTTAAATTGTAAAAAAAAAAAAAAAAAAAAAAAAAAAAAACCATATTTCAAAGAGCAAGCAAGCAATGGTTTTAAATTGTAAAACCATGTTTCAAAGAGCAAGCAAGCAAAAGAATATTTGTGAAAACATGCCTAACTAAAATCCCTAGTTCTAAGCAAGCATACTGGTATAGAGGGGTATTCGCACGCGCACAAACACAAGGAATATCATACATGCATTTTAAATTTGCCCGGTCAAGAAACCTAGTTCATGCATCATGCATTTAAAGGAGACCTCTCGTGGCACATCGGGAATATATAAGTGCCAAGAGCTCTAACTAAATTATGGTGATGGCACTCCAAAATAATTCCACCATATTTATCTTAAAAGGTGGAGTGAAGTGTGCCCAGTTCTTCCACCTAGGTGAGCTTTAATCTGTGTCCGTACCCAATCGCACTAGCCAATGCTCGTGCTCCCAGAGCCACTAGGTACAAGCAATAAAGGCCTCAAGTGGTTGATGATTTATAAGCATGATCATACAGTTTGAAAAAATCAACCACTGGTGCACGGTTGAGCCCAAGCTCCCGTGTTTGTTTTAAGGAAACGATTGAGCCTAGGCTCCCATTTTTATTTCAAAACGAGCGGTTGAGCCCAGGCTCCCGTGGTGATTTTAGCAAACGTCGAGCCCAGTTCCTGCTTCTTTATTTTAAAGCAAATCCGCTGAGCCCAGTTCTGCTTATTTTAAAGCAAGTAAACGGTTGAGCCTGTGCCCCATGTTTATGAAAAAAGTTTTAGAAACTTAAAGAGATTTGAGAAAAGTTTTATAAACTTTTAAAGCAAAGCAAGGAAAGCAAGCAAGCAAGAGATTTGAGAAAGTTTTAAACTTTTAAAAGCAAGCAAAGCAAAGTAAGAAAGCAAGGTTTATAAAAATAAATTGTAAAAGAGAGTTTTACAGTTTTGAGATATTTTCCGAAAAAGCAAAACATTTTATAAAGCATACACTCACTGAGCTCGTTTAGCTCATTATTTTGTGTTTTAAAAACTATTTTTCAGGTACAGGCACTCCGGACACTAAAGCAGATTAGGGTTCTCCTGACATTTGTACAAGTGCTAATATTATTAATATTTTGTAAGGAAATACTTTGAATTTGTTACAATGGAGCATATGTATGTACATAGTGTAGTTGTAAAAATGTATTGAGCTTGAGGCTCTTTTGAAAGGATATTGGGTCGGGTCACATATTTGGGAAAATGTGTGTCAGGGTATTGTGGATTTTAATTATCCTATATGCAACCACATGTCGCTTAAGGTTTTACCGCTGCTAATTTACAAAATCACAAGTTAGAAAAGGAAAAAATTTTATACGAGGTTTAAGCAAGCAATATGGCTTCGCTTCACATGAATTTCTAATCGTTAGATAACGCGGATTTCAGGAGGGCCGCACACCCGCCGGCTAGTAAAAGGAGGTGTGTCAACATTTCCAGACGCTATCATGTAAGGCATGAGGGACTGGTGGTGCTAGATATGCTGATGATCTCCCAAAATCGAGTCGGCCCACGTGAAGTCTCTCCCAAGACCATAGTTTAATATAAAATGAACAGAAAGGAAGCAACCTAATGATGTGTTATGTATATGGAATGTGTATGTAATAAAAAAAAATTTACATACTTGTACCAATGTAATACAACCGCTAAAACCACGTCTAAGATCCAAGCTGGCTCGGCATAACTCACGATATGTATGTGCTAGTAATCGTGACCGTTCAATTATAAGTCCCAAGATGTGTCAAATCTCGCAAAGAGTGGGAGAAAGCACGCATGAACGTGCACCCTTTCTCATTCCAAACAAGAAGGATCCCATTAGCCGCATGAACCACGCCGCACGCCTAAAGCGACCCATCCGCATCGGGCGTCGCGATAACTAGTCACATAACCACCGGATGGAGATGTCGTATCCTTGAGAGCATCGCCGGTGGTGACACCGAGCAACTCCCCGCACAACTCCGCCACATCGAGCACACATGTCCCAGTGACTGCTGGTCCGTCGATATGAAGGCCAAGGATGATAGCAACATCCTGTAACGTGATCGTCATCTCTCCGACTGGCACATGAAACATGTGTCTCGAGCCTCCATCTCTCAACGAGACAAGTGATAAGTGGCTAATCGATCATGATGTGGCCTAAGCGGTATATACCATAGAATCCTACGCGGATCACGTATGGACGAATACGTGGATCCATCCTCCACATAATCGATGAGCCATATATGTCGTGGTGAGGGTGGAGTACTGAACCACAAGTAAATTCAGAACAAAGTTTATAATTGGAATATATATAAATTACATGGTACAACCTGGAAATATTAATTGATAAGTAAATAAATACATACTTACTCTATATCTACTTCAGTAAATTGACTGTTCTTGGTAATTAAGACAGATGGATCCAATGGATCTCAGATCATGAAACCCTCCTAACGCCTATCTATAATCCGATGTCCTCGAAAGGCACTATAAATTATTAATAAAACACATCGAGGGAGACCGTATCACCATAATTCATGCTAGTACTAATTATTATAGCCACAATAAATTAAAATGTATTACATACATGATTGATGTCTCATTTACTTAAAGATGTCGATTTACATACATGATTTACTTACATATACAAGACAATTTCATAATTCAGTCACACATTCGAACACAGGTTATATAAAGCAACTACATTCATACATCTGCACACCGCATTTACCGAACTTGATTTCTTATTCTTACAAGATCGCTCGATTATGACTCCGGGGCTTGTTTGCATAACCTGCATGTGATAGTTGTTTTCCTCCCTAACGTCCATTTCATTATGCAACCAGTTGGATTCCAGACGCCCATCGCCCATGTGTTTCATTGACTCGGGTGGTACAATCGTAGGACCACTGGCAAAGCCGCCACTCATCTTCATTGAATAGATGAAACAAGTCACGTGCATGTATCACAGGGGCACGACTATGTACAGTAACCTGTACAAAAATCAAAAATCAACACATCGATGTCGACATGTTACTATGATATGGCTACTGGAACCATATCGCTGTATTTCCACATATGCATTTTTCATGTGTTGAGGCGACGCGTTCGAATACTCCTGACTTGACACATGAAATCGCCTCAGACGTGGATCGCAAAGAACAATTTCCATCGAACTAAATTTTTAACAACACTAATTCTAAATCTAAGTATCAACATATGGAGAGGAATCGCATTAGGATGTCAATCTATTAGCACCTAGTTCCTTTCTTTGCAACAAATTAATTGTTGAGGTGAAAGGTCAACTCAGACAAATGCAGTAGCATCATGAGCTACGAGCCCTTTAAGGACACAGCACGTAGCACCCCCTTTTCGCCATGCCGCATTGGGTGGGTCCGAACCGGATCTGGGATGCCCTGATACCACTAAATGTAACACCCGTTTTTTTTTTTTTTAAAGTGTCACAACCCGAATCCCCAGCCCGACCCGAATGGAAGATCCGAACTAGAGCCCGGTTTACTCCAATCGATTTCATTTATCTTATGAAAAACATTTTATTTATGTCATTTCATTTTAGAGTTTTCAATTACGCGAAAGCATTTCATTTACAAATAGGCACAAGGCCTTTTTAAATATTGTGGAAACAGTTGCAAACGATAGGTCCATAAACATTTACATTTATACAAACACATTTACATTAAATGCATTCTATGCCCCTTCAAAAAGGAGTACAAAACAATGTTTCTGAGTTTAACTCGTTTGTTAACAAAATGTCTCATGTTCAAAAGAATGGTATGCATATGACGGAGTATATACTTATACGCCGCAACTTTCTCTATGACTATGTGCTTCTTGTTCTTGGCCTTCTTTCCTGTTCACTCGATACTTAAGCATAGTTAAAAACTACACCCTAAGCATTTTCATGCTTAGTGGTTCTATACTGCTCTCTATTCTCAAATTCAATTTAATATAAGACATGCTTTTATATTAAACCATACTTTTTACTTCATTCATGATCAATGTAAAACAATACTCATGCTTATTCATTTTCACATACTATCAATTTACGGTTAATTGATCACTTGTAAATATGTCTTTTCATATGTAACAAATCATTCAACAATTCAATTCATGAGATTCAAACATACACTCTTAAAGATGTGTTTAGTTTACAAATCCCATTTTTGTTTCACTTGTCAAAGTTTGCTATATCACTTTGACTATACCATTTACATTCATGACGGATTCAGCTTCGTGAATCCTATCCTTGTTGTTGTTCGGTGATGTGATTACACACTTAACAATTTCGGTTCATCATCATGACAAATGCCGATCGGTGCAACCCGCCATATGGGACATCGAACAATTTCGGTTTGCCTTCATGAAGGATGCCGCTTGGTGCATCCTGTCATGTTGGTCGTTCGGTATATCAATTCAATTCAAGATATCAAGAATTGACAAATTCGTTTATAATTCAATTAATCACTCACATGCAATTAATTGTCAACATTTCAAATATCATATTTTAAAATCCATATGCACTTTTGTAATAACATTTCAGAGATATGCATATTCCATACAATCATTTCATATTTATTTGGTAAACTACCAAAACACTTAAGGTAAGGATAGAGGTTCAGTGAAGAAACCAAAATATTGATTTCTTATAGCCCTTCCTTCGATCTCGGTCCTAGGTTAGGTTATCCTCACCAACCCCTAGTCAATCACAATTATCACATTTAGTGAGTAAACAATTATCACACTTAACAAATCTCGCCGAGGCAAAGTAAAGCTTCGCCAAGGCGGTGAGGTACGGTAAGTTTTTGATTTACTTTTATCCTTATTTGAACCTCCATTAATCATTATTAGGGTCCTTAAACTATCGGTGTACGAATACAAGGTGTTCGGAAACAAAAATCCAAAAAATTGCTCTATGAACAAAGAGCTGGCTACACAACAGATTCGAGGTGCCATTTTCGTTCCGACTGGGCCGCGGTGAGGGTATCACACGCCTTGGCGCAGGTCTACGCCGCGGCGTGGGTTCCCTACGCTGCGGCGTAGCAGCCCGATATTGCCCAGATTTTCCAGTTTTTGCACTTTTGAAATTTTTCTCCAAAATCACCCCAAAATCCCAAAACAAAACATGGGAATCACTCCCAATAACATCCTAATATCATACTAAACAACCATGAGCAAAACCTATGGATGGATTAGGGTTTTTCTAACCCAAACATCAAATACAACTTTCTAGGGTTTAGGTTCATACCTGAATCTCTTGTCCTTTGAAGCCCTAGCTTTCTTCTTCAACAATCTTGCAAAATCTTGCACAAACATGGAGATATTCACACCAATCTCCAACTATTTCCAAAACCCTAGCTTTTTCTCCTCTCCCACTCTCTCAAACACGTTTTTGCCCAAATGCACAAATGTGCTCTTCTAAGACAACATTTGGTCTTATTTCTCATTTTAAGTGTAAGGCCATGTTTGACTTACACACAAATTCCATTTCTCATTTTTTCTCCTTTTTCTGCCTCATTTCACTTTCATTATCATTTAATTCACTTTAGCATTTAAGCTTATTCTATTCTTGACCCTTAGGTCCTCATTTTACAAATTCCAAATTTACCCTTTTTACACTTGTGTTTATTTCTGGGTTCAATCACTTTCATTTTAAGATTATAATATTTAACTATATGTGCTCACATATTCATTTCACATTTTACAATTTATCAATGAAAAACCCAAGTTTGGTCTTTTCAATTCATACCCTAATATATAATAAAAATTATTGGGCTTAAATTTAGGTATTTTTAGGGCGTTACAGTTAAATACCTCCGAAATGTTGGTTGTCATTATCTCATATCTTTAACATCCATCATGTGAAAGAGCCCATAACTAAAAATGGATCATTTCTAACCATTGCTGTGTTTCGTAATTCACCCTCCAATTTGTAGTCATATGCTTATTGAATTTGTGTTTTGTACTCGCTAAAGCTGCTCTGTATACCAAATTCTTCAAGAGTTTATCTTTGAACCAGGTCATAAAATTGCTTGCAAGATGACGCATGCAAATCCTGTGATAGGCAGATGGTGCAACCCAACCAAGATGGGGATCGATCATTGCTACCATAATACCTGGATGTCTGTCAGATATAACGCAAATTCCTCACACCGGCCAGTTACTCATTTCTAATACATGCTAAGAACCACTCAACTACCGCATTCTCGCATTCTGTAATAGCAAATGTCAATGGAAATTACTGATTATTTCCGTCACACCCCATAGCAATCAATAACGTGCCTTTATACTTCCCATATAAATGTGTACCATTAATACTCATTACAGGACGACAATGTTCGAACCCTTCAATAGATGGCTTGAATGACCAGAACACGCGTTGGAATATCTCAGTGTTTGGCATATTAATGTCACATGTTTTCCATGATTACGTCATGGTCTCTAGATTTGCTTACCTACGCCAAGAACAAATGTGGCGTACCAGATATGACTGAGAAAAGTCACCAAATAACTGTCTAATTGCTTTATGCTTTCCATCCAACGCCTTTTTGTATGATATTTCATATCCTCATTTCTCCATCACACTTGCTTGAATAGCAGCCGTAGTCAATGAATCAGGCCTTAATTATTGCTTTATATGAGCGGAAGAAACTAAGTTCAGTCCACCGATGATGGTCCCGGTTCAAGCAAGGATTGACACAAGTATGCGGCCCTTTATATTTGTTGATAACAAATAAGAAAGTATCTTTCACAACCATTGCACGAAGCTTCCATGGACAATGACATTCTTCCGCCTTCTTACATCTTAAAACGAGCAATTTTTTTGAGGATGCAATAACGACAAACTCTGGTGTAAGCGAATTGAGAGTAAATCTGTAGCCTCAGAAATCAGATTTAGAATTAAAAACTCGCTAACTACAAATTCTCCACTTGAATAACCGGTAGTATGTTGCACCCATGGAGTCCAACCACTTACAACAACATTACCTGTAAGCCAAACATGTTCAAATCGAGGTGTTGGTGGTAAGTGATAATGAATAGGGGATGACTCATCTAATGTCTCAACATCTGGGTTATTTGATACATCACAAGATGATGCTTGCGTAGAGACATATATCCCTTACTCATTCTCCAAAACTTGGTTCAAAGTTCGGAAGGATGATGCATGTCCATCAGTTTCAACATCCGCATCTCCATTTCATTCATGATCAACATCTTCATCATATTCATCATTACCTTCTTATAAGCTTAGTCTTCTATCATCTCCAAAAACCCGTGATCCGACATCGACCGCCACTAAGCCCATAACCATAGTCAAAATTTCCGCAACATTGTAATTGTCATAACTAATAAATCTACATGGCCACTCACGCATTGATTCACTGCGTTTCATCAACAACTTCAATATACACCAATTTCTCAATGCTAGTTGTGTTAACTATGTTCAACATTCGCACACATCATCAGTTATCCTATATTGAAAAGGTTGGAACCTATTTCCACTTTTTAGGGGATACTTACAATTAAGGACTAATTTGAACCTTTGTTTGTCAATGGTTGTCCTTGAGTATATCATATCAGTCAATTGTTCAAACGTGCATTTAACCAGTATATCCAAAGGCACAATAACAGCTTTTCTCCCCTCATATTTCACATTTGTTTCAGTCCTCAATATTTGTCCATTGTAATAATACTACGAATACTTGAAATTGCATAATCAATTGCATAAAAATGGTCCCAAATGAATTAAATAATACGAGAGGTCATTATCCTGATATCACATCAACTTTATCATAAAGAAAACAACCAATTTCTAAAAAATAAAAATATGACAATTCCAATTGTCCTCAATTTCAAATTTAGGTTTAGGGTTTAGGGTTTAGGTTTAGGTTTGTGTGGTTTGTGGTTTACTGGCTAGTGGTTTAGGTTTAAGGTTTGGGGTTTGAGTTTTACTTCGCTTGGTTTTAGGGTTTAGGGTTTTAGGTATTAGGTTTTAGGTTATGGTTAGTGCTCGGGTGGTTTACGGTTACTTGCTATGGTTTAGGATTTTAGGTTCAGTTTTGTAGGTTAAGAGTTTAGTGGTTTAGGTTTTATGGCTTAGGGGTTAAGGTTTTGGTTTCTTTTTGGTTTTTATTCAGTAGTTTACGATTTAGGGAATATGGTTTAGGTTTTACAAGGGTTTAGGGGTTTTAGGTTTTAGGGTTAGGGGTCTGTGGTTTACTGGCTTAGGTTTACGGTTTTAAGGATTGAGATACACCACTTAAAAATCACGCTAAACATTGAGGAAAAACATAACACCAAGGAAAATGATTGAATTATGAAATTATGTGTATGTTTTAGTATTTACTTATGTATTTGTATATATAGAGCATGTACAATGATCTTTTTGTAAGCCTTTATTTCACGTTACCAACTTGAAATCATAATTGCCATAAGTCTACTCTCAAGATATATGAAGAAACCAATTCAAATGTCATTATAAGGCTACTAAGATTGTTGAGATATTTACAAGGATCTTGTAAATAATGGCATGTTAGAGGGAGAGGAGAGGAGAGTTTGGGAAACAAACAAAATATATTTTGTTTGGAAAATGTTTTAAATTTTTGCCAATAGAAAAACTATTTAAAACGGTTTTCAAAATGGGTACCAATATTTTTTTCATTTTTATGTTGTAAAACTCCGAGGAAATTCAAATTTTTTTGCAGGGTAATACGGTAATTTCGTTGAAAATATGGAATTTTTATAGATTTTGATGATGAAACTGGATCACCGCTGAAATCGTCTCGCGAAATCTACAATATGTTCGATCTCTCTGAATCGAGACAATGGAATTTCCATGTTTGAGGCATCACAAAGGCTGATACTGGGTTTCAGGTTGAGGGCTCACAAAGGCGAACGTGTCATGGTGGGTGAGTCAAACAAAGGGCTCAAGTGGGGCCATAGGAAACATGTGACATCATGTGATTGGAGGAAAATCCAAGTAGATTGGATAAGTGGATATGGAAACTCGCTTCAACCAATGATAAAGCGACATGTGGCAAAGATGACACTCACTCACCCATCTTGAATCAAACTAGTGGGATTGGGAGAGAGTGAGGGAAAGAAAAGAAACAGAACAAAAGGAAAATGAAGGAAAAAGACAAAGTTTTAGAGAGAGAGATACCACCTTATCTCTAGATTTCCATCGATCTGGAACAAAGGACTTAGGCGAGCAAGAGAAAGATGTCATCCCTATCAGTATGGTCGCATGAGACTGGAGTTGTGGAGTTTCGACAAACTCCAAGATGTAGGGTTTTCTCCTACTCGGCTATTCTTGTCTAAAAAGCCATGAAAATGGTTTGGGAGTTATGGAGGTTTCCAGAATGGCCAGCGCATTCAAATCCCAAGAAATGGGACCGGAAGAAATAGGCCATGCATTCGTGGGACTGTTTTTTGCATAGTTCTAAGTGATTGACTAAATTGTCCATGTGTGTTGCTTTCATGACATTGCTTGAATTGAATAACATGAATTGTGTGAGAAAAATAACATGTTAATGCATGCTAAATTGATGTGTTAACATGATTGTTTGAATTATATAAAATATAATTGCGTATGAACCATGAGAATTGAATATATGAATTGGCATGATTGCATTCATAGGCATATAGCATCACATTGAGTCGGGTGCGGGAGAATTGTGATGTTGAATTCACCATTCTTGGTGAATGGGTGTGATGAGCTCGGAAATGGGATAACATCCAAGGTCGAGACCCACGGTCCATAATTGGAAATAAAGAAATAAATAGTAATAAAATCAATGGTGTGCCAGTCAAGTAAGTTTGGGATAGATCCCCCCTAGGGTGAAATTCCAAAATTCACATGTGGTTAAACATGATCTCCGGCGGTGAAAGTCCGTAAAAATGTCGGAAGGCGTACGTCGATCCTATGGTGTGACCCCAAAAAGACGTGGCCCATAAATGAACAAATAATTAACACACGAAAAATCGATGATAAATCAAATGAGCTTATCACGGTTGTCCAATGAGTTCGGCCACTAGTGGAACACCAAGGATCGGTTTCACGGGGCTTTGCAGCGTAAGGGATTTCGTCAGACTCGGGTATGTCGTGGAGTGGTTTCATCTCATGCATGATATAAGTCATTCCATGCGTGAATTGCAAATTGTACGATGTGGATGATTGTGGTGTGCCATTGCATGCTCATTTTAGGAGGGGAGTAGCTATTGTAGGAAAATTCAACCATCAAGCATTGCTCATCCTATCGTGATCCCCTTCAGTACAGAGTATTCAGGAGAGGGCGCTCAATAGAGGCCGCATTGAGAATATTTACATATGACTTTGATTATTTATTTTTGTAAAACATTTATGAAACATTTTGACTGATACATGTTTGTATGTGAGCACTAATTCTTGAAACCATTGTAAATATGGAAGTTGGTTAAATTTGGTGAGTATGGGATGTGGCGTCCGATATGGCCATTTTTACTTATGTTTGAGTCTCGGGTAAAGAGACACTCATTTTGTGGCATTGAGACACTCAATGACTATATGTATTCAGTGAGTTGACGGATTGTCAACGGACCCCCGAGTTTGGGGCGTCACAAAAGCATTTTTATAAGTGTCTGCATGGTCCCCGGTTAGGCATTCTACATATATTGGTTAATAATGGCATGTTAGAAGGAGAGAGAGGAGAGTTTAAAAACAAAACAAATATATTTTTTGTTTGGAAAATGTTTTAAATTTTTATTAATAGAAAAAACCATTTTAAACAAGCTAAATGGGTACTAATTTTTTTTTTCATTTATGTAAAGCATTTTTATAAGTGTCTAAGGTCCCCTGCTAGGCATTCAGTACATATTGGTTAATAATGGCATGTTATAGGAGGAGAGGAGTTTAAAAACAAACAAATATATTTTTGTTTGAAAATGTTTTTAAATTTTTATTAATAGAAAAACTATTTTAAAAACAGTTATCAAATGGGTACTAATATTTTTTTTCATTTTTATGCAAAGCTTTTCTTAAGTGTCTGCAAGGTCCTCGGTTAGGCATTCTGCATATTTTGGTTATTTCATTTTATAGTTTTCCATAGGCATTCAAGAACTAATAAATAAAACTAAATAAAATTAACTCACTATATTAAGTAAAATTGAAAACAGATTAGAGATTTGCACTAAATCCTTAATCATTTAAATGTAGATAAAAGACAATAGTCTTTTATAAATTGAATGGAAACACTCTAAAGTATCAAATATTTTTCAGTTTCTCTCTTGCTAAATGATCTTAAACAAGCATTGCATGACAAAAAAGAAACAAAAAAAAGGTGAGAAATGACATCATTTTTTGTTGACTCCTTAGGTCATTTATCTCGCTTCAAATATGTTTGCTTCCTTAGAAAGTCACTCCAATCGATAGTGCTCTGAAAAATCGTTCATAGCCCAAACACGTGCCTAGGGAACAAACCTTAAAATAAAGGGTGTATCCTCCGTGAGGTCGCGTAAGATTCTGTACGCGGGGGACTCGGCCCATGATAACGTCATGATTACTCTTAAGGTGTGAGTCCAAGGCCGAAACTAATGGTGACGAGGATAATCCGCTGTCCACCAACTGAGCCGTAAGAAAGGAAAGCACTCCACCTTCATGATTCGATATCTACGTATTAAGGGAAGAAGGATCTCCCACGATTACGGCTTCCTAATTATCCTCTAATATTTAGTTAGCGATAAGGAAGAGAAGATCCCCTACCCAATTGAGAAGATGTTGTATCGCCGTCTAATAAGGAAAGTCATCGTGATCACCCATGATAAATACCAAGCAATTCCACCAAAGAAAGGTACATAGACACAACGCCATCAACAGTTGAATTCTTTCCTTTTCATAAGAAGGAAACTAACTTAGGCATTGAAGAGGCGGCTAACACACCCCCGCCAGACCCCCCTTTTAGTGCAGTGTCAGAGTTATTCATACTGATCCATCAGCCGATCTACCAACGACCTAAGAAGCCTAAATCAATATCGATAGAAAAAGTACCATCAGTTTGGCGCCATCAGTGGGAATGATTGTTCCTTTACAAATAAACTGATTTCTCAGTGACTAATGGTATCGACTCAAAATGATATGTGGGTCACGCCAACCCCCATGACGCAAGACCAACAGACGACGTTGACAAATTGAAACCTGGAGACGTTTCCTGAGCTCTTCTCGCTAGCAATGAGATGGGAGGCACTGGTCTACTCAATCGCCATATGGGAGCTGGGCAGAACTCACCGCTGTGCGCCACAGATGCGGCACAATGTGCCTACGGCGCCGCACACCATTCTGAGGAGCAACAACAATCAGCGCCCCAAGACGCGACGAGGAGGAGATAATAGCCTAATTGTGGGCAAGGATCCCTACGTACCCCTTGGAGATGATTGCAATGAAGGAATGCTTGACAGGGACGACGGAGGTGAAGGGCCAACCCCTCATCAACAGGGGAATGAGGAACGATCTTGGGAGCAGTGGTTCCAGGACATCCAACAAGAGCTCAGCCACATGAAAGAGGCTGTAAAAGTTCGAGCCCCAATTTCCATGGATGCTTTTGGTACAACAAACGGAATCCCCTTTCACGGCCAAGGTACTACACTTCCCTCTTCCAACAAAGTTCAGAATGTCGCAGATCAAAGCTTTCGACGGAACGAAAGACCCTGTAGACCATCTCAACACCTATAAGAACTAGATGGAGCTACATGGATACCAAGACCCCATGAGATGCAGAGCCTTTGCCATCACTTATGGCTCACCGTATTGTCCAACAGCTCCGCCAACCTCAATCTCATCCTTCAAGGAACTCTTCATTGTTTTTGTGTCCGACTTCATCGGAGCCCGAACATACCGAAAGCCGAGCTCCCACTTGCTAACCATGAAACAAGGCCCTTAAGAAAACCTGAGGTCCTACGTCCAGAGGTTCAACTCGGAGTCATTAAGGGTAGACATCCCGGATGAAAAGTTCGCCATCACCTTTATAGCCTGCTAAGCATACACCCAAAGACCTAATGTTCTCCATCTCAAGAACCTCGCTGTGCAAGTATGGTCGGCTGCTCGCAAAGCATAAATACATCAATGGCGAGGAGGCCCTTATGTCTAAGCGGGGAAGCTCTTCCGTACGAAATGAGAAAACAAAGACGAGAAAAAGTGGGACCAAAGCCCCAAGAGACGAAGAGACCAAGACAAATCTCCACAGAGGGGCAGGGAAGACAGAGATCAATCTCCAAAGAGAGGAGGTAACGTCAGGGACCTCTTGGGTCCACCCCAGCCCAAGCTGCAGCCGCGGTACCCACCTCAGCAGTTCACCCCCTTGACGGCCTCAGTGTCTCAAGTCCTATACGAGGTGCAACATGAGAAGCTTTTAAGCTGGTCATCTCAGATGAAGACGAACCCAGCCAAAAGAGAGATACATTGGCATCAAGGATTTCCATAGAGAGATCACGGGCATCGAAAGGTGATCGTATTCATTGAAAGAAATCGGATTCTAATCCGACGTGGACACTTCCTCTGCACGTGGCCCCCGGTAACAACTGGTGCACCCTCCACCACCTCGTCACCAGCCCTCGACTCAAGATCGCGAACCTTTCGGGAGAGATCAATGTGATTTTCGGGGGATTCGCCGACGGTGGGGAGTCCAGTTCAGCCAGGAAGGCTCACCTATGTAGCTTCAAATCAGGGGAGATACTAGAGGTGCAGGCCATGTCCAAGCTCCCTTGGTTGGACACCACCATAACCTTCTTAGACGTTGACCTGAAAGGCTGCCAACATCCCCATGATGACCCACTAGTAATAAGGGCCGTCGTGGCCAATAAAAT
Organism: Tetrastigma voinierianum; assembly: GCA_016808115.1. Taxonomy (NCBI): domain Eukaryota; kingdom Viridiplantae; phylum Streptophyta; class Magnoliopsida; order Vitales; family Vitaceae; genus Tetrastigma; species Tetrastigma voinierianum. Next base: position 9,066 of record JAEQBH010005940.1, on the reverse strand, counting down.
AGTTCATAAGGTCCTGATCGACAACGGGAGCTCGATCGACATCATATTTGCATCGGCATTTGACAAAATAGGCATTGAAGGAGAAGCCGAACCCAGAATGCCCACTTAAGGATTCGAAGAGAAAGCATCACTCGGGATCGCACAATTGGTAATTCACTTTAGGAGACCCCCATGCCAGGCCATAAATGATAATGAAATTCCTCATAGGAGTCCCATCTATATAAATATGTTATCAAGTGCCTTCTCTCAATTCCATAGGGCCATACCTTCCGCCTATCATGGTTTGTCAAATTCCCAATTTAAAATGGAGAAGAAGGGCTCGAGGAGACCAACTGATACCCGTGGAGTGCTACTAAAACAATGAAAAACAAAAGGGCTGACACCCATCGATGAGCTCGTATGAGAAGAATCGACACTCAACCAACACCAAGAGCCGGAACCGTGACAACTTGATCAATTAATCGAAACACCTCGGGCTTACATCGATCCAAGTCGCCAAGACGTCAAAGACCTTCCCATCCGCTTCTTAAAACAAAACGTGGACATATTCGCTTGGAAGCAAGAGGACATGGGGGGAATCGACCCAGCAGTTATCACCCACAAGTTGAATGTCGCCCCCTCCTTCAAACCCGTTAAACAGAAAAGAAGAAGTTTCACCCCAGAAAAGCAGAAGGCTATCAACGAAAAGGTCGACAAACTCCTCCAAGCCCGAGCTATCCGAGAGCACTATCCCGACCGTCAAGCAATGTAGTTTCTCGTCAAGAAGGCAAATGGGAAATGGAGACTCTGCATTGATTTTACCGAAGGCAATCAGCTTTAAAGACAACTTTCCTTACCCTCGAATCGACTTTTTCAGTGGACGCCATCATATTACAAGCCTCGCCTTCATGGGACGCTTCTGCCATAATCAGATCGAACGGACCCCAACACCAAGAGAAGACCTCATTCATGACCGCTGTGAATCGATCATATCGTGATTTTTGGGTTGAAGAACACTGGGGCCACCTATCAAAGGTTAGTAAACAGAATATTCCAAAAACAGATTGAGCACATCCATGGAAGTATACATGTATTAACATGTCGGGTCAAGTCGGGCCACGGTCGAGCACCACGAATTCACCTAGCGACCATTCCAAAGTCCCGAAGGACTACAAGATGAAGCTAAACCCAACTAAGTGTAAGCCGGAGTCTCGCAGGGAAATTCTTAGTTTCATAGCTCAACAAAGGAATAGGAGGTAAATCCGCATGATAGTCTGCTCGACATGCGACCGCCCTCAAACACTAAAGAGTTCGCCGCCCTGAGAATAGTCAGACCAGTCGCTTCATGTCCAGATCCAGTGACAAGTGTTAGCCCTTTTTTCAAGTTTTGAAAAAGGCCTTCCACTGGGATGCCCACTGCAAGAGGACATGCGCCGAAAACTTACTTTAAGCCCCCCTTATTCCGTAAGCCCTTCGAGGGAAAACTCCTCACGCCTCTCTACTTAGCCATTTCCTCGATTCCTCTAACTAGTGCCGCCCGATTAGAGAACGGGATAGAACGAAAGCAAATGGTCTATTACTACAAACAGCTCCAGAGGAGCAGAGAAAGGTATCCGAAATGAAAGCTTAGTTCTATATCAGACCACCGCTAGAAGACTTCGACCATACTTCCAAGCCCACACCATCGAGATTCCGACAGCACCCAATGAAGCAAATATTGCATAAACCAGAAACCTCAAGAAGACAGAAAATGGTCCATAGAGCTTAGTGAGTTCTACATTAGGTACAAGCCAGAACAGTGGATCAAAGGATGCTTGGCAGATTTCATCATGGAATTCACCTTGATAGAGCTTGGCATCAAACCACCTAGCTCGCACCGACCGGTCTGGAGGCGATAAATGCCAATGCTCAAGGAAGCCGCAAGGTTAATTATGACCTCCCCGGACGGGATCGACATGGAATATGCACTAAGATTCGGGTTCCAGTCTCCAATAACGGGGGGTCGAATGCGGTCAGTTATCACGAACTTAACTCCGCCCACTCCATGGAGGCTAATCAACTAGGTATGCAACGATTCCCAGCCAGGTGAAGGTATAGAAGATTCTTATGAAGCTTAAAGGCTTAAAGATGATCCTCTACCTCAAAAAGGTACGCGAGTTGCTAAAAAGTTCAGATGTGTTCGGGATCATATATGTCCAAAGAACTAGAATTAATACGTACGCCTAGCTAAGTTAAGCAACGACATCACAAGAAGATTCTGACGACGGGTACTAACGAGCACCTTAAGGAACCTCAATAGACGTCAACAATGAGAGGTCCTCCCAAGACGACTGCCGAGTCGGATGGATCCCATTTGGACTATCATTCAACGATGTTATCATAAGCGATCCGACGAGGCATCTAAACTAAGAGGCGGTCACGGATTTTTCTCTTTTGTGGGCTACCCTTTATAAATGGAGTTTTTCCGCACCCCTCCTCAAATGCATAAGAAAGGAAGATGCCAACTACGTACTTAGAGAGGTGCACGAAGGCACCGTGATTAACCATACGTGGAGTCGGCCCGCGTGAAAAACCCTGAGGCAAGGGTATTATTGGCCCACGATGCTCAAAGACGCCACAGAACTGGTCAAGAAATGAAAATTTTGTCAAGAGCATGCCAAGATCTCCCACCTCCCATCCGAGCCACTGACCCTGATCATAAGCTCCTGGCCTTTTCAACAGTGGGGATTAGACATGATTCGGGGCCCCATTTACTGAAGAGGTCAGTAAATTATTTTATAGTGACTACTACCAAATGGCAGGTCGAGCCATTAGCAACAATCACAAAGCAAAACGTACATAACTTCATTTGTTCCATAATATGCGTTCGGAATCCCAAAAGCATTGGTATTCGACACGGAAAGCAAATACAACCCTAAATTCAAAACTTTGCGACAGGAGCTCGAATCAAGAATACTATCTGTCCTCAGCCATCCACCCAACTATGCCAAGCCAAGTCACTATAAGAACTCTCAAGGCAACATTGAAGACTAAACTCGAAACTTAAAGGAAAATGAGTGGACTACCCCCGGTGTACTATGGGCATATAGAACTACAAGCAAGTCTGCAACTCAAGAGACTCCGTTCGCCTTAGCATTTGGCACATAGGGTCGAGCTCGTAAACGCTAAGCACAATGAGGAGTCTCTCCACTTAAACCTCGATCTCCTGGAGGAAAAGCGAGAGCAAGCTCTGAAACGCGCCGAAGACTACCAACGAAGAACAACAAGGTACTATGATCGAAAGGTCAGGCCCAATAGTTTTGCCGAGACTCTAGTGCTCAAAACCCTACCAACAAGGAAAGACCCCACTCATGGGAAACTAGGACCTAACTAGGAGGGACCCTATATCATATCACTTGATAATCCGACCAGCAAACTAAGGAGCTTCCAAACAAAAAGAAGAAAGACCTTGCACCACTCCTGGAATGCCGAGCACCTCAAGTGGTTTTACCCATAAACCTCAGATTGTATCTATTAATAAAGTAGTTCTACTTTCATTCAAATAACTTTTTTTAGTTGTTTATTTTTGGCCTACCTACTCTCGTAAATTATAAAGAAAGAACCGGGGAGCTTGGTTTATCAGAAATCCACGGCGCTCGGAAGGGCCCTGGAAGATTACATCAAACATTAAACAAGTAGACGTGTTTTCAAAGGATCGTACTTTTATTACAGTTATTCTAGAAGATTACAATCAACAAAATCGCTCTCTACATCTCAGAAGGTTACAATCAGCAAAACCGCTCTCTACATCTCAGAAAATTACAATCAAATAAAAAAATCTATGGTGGAAGAGAAAAGGAAAGCAGGAAAAAGAGAAAAGAGGGGAGGAGAGGTGTAGCATAAGAAGGGACCGGCTTTATCTGGCAAAACCACAAGTAAGAAAAAGGAGAAGCGGAAAAGAAAAAGAAAAAAGGAGGAGAGGTATAGCATGAGAAACGGGAATTGAAGCATTCAACAAGCCGCCCCCTCCAAACGTGTTCCTTGGCCCAACTCACTGGGAATGTATCGGATCGAGCAATGACAACTCCCACAAATGGCAAGACTAGGGAACAAATAACAACTCCTACTAAATGGCAAGACTAGGAATAACACACACCCAACAAATGCAGCGTAATTGCTAAACGACCCGCCATGACCACCTAAACGCACTTTGCGCAGCTGGCAATCAACCGGGCTTCATCATGTCCGAACTCGAAGACCGGGCGAAGGAAAAATGTGAGCAGCCGTATAACTTACACCAAAGAAGGCAAGTGATTTATAAAGAGCACGGACAATTTTGGGAAGTCACGTAGTCTATTTTGTTTCTCCATAGACCGGCATTAAAACTACGTGCATTTTCCTAAGGGAAGGAAAACGAAAAGACCCAGGAGCTCGGATACTAAAGAGCCAAGTAGCTCAGTCTAAGAGCCCGTGAGCTAATTGGCCAAGAGCCACGTAGCTCAATCTGGCCAAGAGCCACGAGTTCGGGCCGCAAGAGCCGTGATTCGGATATTAGATAGCCACGTAGCTCAGATCGACAAGAGCCAGGAGCTCGAATATTAGAGAGCCACGTAGCTCAGATCGACAAGAGCCAAGAGCTCGGATATTAGAGAGCCACGTAGCTCAGTTCGACAAGATCCAGGAGCTTGGATATTAGAGAGCCATGTAGCTTAAAGTTCAAAAGAGCCATGTAGCTCAGAGTTCAAAAGAGCCGCGTAGCTCAGAGTTCAAAAGAGCCGCGTAGCTCAGTGCAATAAGAGCCCAATAGCTCACTGGTCTGAGCCCAAAAGAGGCCTGGGCCTGTAGAAGAGCCACGAGCTCGTCGTCAAGAGCCAAGAGCTCAGGTATTAAAGAGTCGCGTAGCTCAGTGCAATAAGAGTCCAGTAGCTCAATTTGCTAAGAGCCCAGTAGCTTAGTTCATAAAGAGCCACATAGCTCAGTTCTACAAGAGCCAGTAGCTTAGTTTATTAAGAGCCTAGTAGCTCAGTTTGCCAAGAGCCCGGGGAGGCTCGCCTATAAAAGTGAGTCGCATAGCCTGTGAGTCCGAAAAGAGCCTAGTAGTGCTCAGCTTGCAAAGAGCCTAGCTCGCCCTCAATAAGAGCCTAGTAGCTCGAATATGAAGAGTAGCATAGCTCGAGATCCAAAGGAGTTGTGTAGCGCCGGCTCGAAAAGAGAAACACATGAGGCCCGCCCGAGAGCCCAAGAACTCAAAGAATCAAAGTGGTCGTGAGTCCCACTGGCAAAGAAGAATCATAGAATCAGCTTATTCAGGCTTGGCAAGGGAACATAAAGGGAATGAGAAAGGAAAACAATTCAGAAAGTGTGAATGCACGTATCAGCGTTTCAATAAAGGTCAAAATCATCATTACAAAGGCCAAAGATCGCTAACAAAGAAGACAGGCAAGCCGGCCAGCACCTCAACCTCGGGCTGCCAGAAAAAGAGCAGAGTCGGGCAATAAGACACCCCTAAGGTCATCCTCCCCGCCGTATTCGTGATTCAGATTCCCCATCCGGCCCTCAACGGAACGGGAAAAAATTGAAACTCAAACCTGAAGACCTGAAGCTCATGTGAGGGAAAGCGAGCCAACCGGAGGCCCATAAGGTACATGCCTCGTCCCTCAGCTCGGCAATCACCCCCTCCTTCTAAGTAACCAAGGCCTGCTGCCTCTGGAGATCATCATGAAGCCATGGCGTTTAGGCACCCCACGATGCTCTCGGCCTTAGTGACCTCTTGGAAGACCCGGCTCAAGGTCGTGGTCTTGAGACGCACTGGCCCCAGCCGCCGTGAAGCCTTCCGTCATCACAGCCAACCCCGACCGCCGTAGCTCACCCTGGCCATCTTAGCTCCTCCCCGACGACCGCATCTCCTCCCTAACTATCCATCTCACCATCGGCAAACTCTCAACTTATCCCAAGCCTTCTTTCCCTTTCTTTCACCGCGATTTTCACCATCGAGGCATGCTTCAAGCCCCACGACCCTGCGGCATCCCCGTCAGCGCCGAACTTGAGCTTGCAAGTCTGCTCTCTCCGAGGTCGTGAGGTGAAACTTCGCCTTATACGCTTCCACCAATTCTAATGCACCCTCGTATAGCTAAGCTTCCTCTTAGCCAAAGCCTAATGCAGTGAACACCGCAAAATGAAATAAAAATTAAAGCATAGTTTCAAAACAACTATGAAACGGACAACAAGGCCTCGAATACACAAAGGCTACCCTGCCGGGAGCAGGTTTAGACCCTCCTCGACGGACATGGCATACACCTTCTTGAGATCGTAGTCCCGTAAGATGGACTATACGGCCCTAGAGGCGAGCTTCGAGTTGGTAAGTAGTGAGTCCTTGTCCCTCAGCCTGGGGTGATCCTCCTTCATCCTCCGGAAGATCAGCAGAGGAACGAGATGGCGATGCCAAAGGACTCCGAACAAAAATGGACAGAACTTCCAAAGGAGGCTCGGCGCTCTTCCTCGCAGGATTTCTCGGACCCGCCACCTTGGGCACCTCAACTACGGAAGGAGGCGCCTGACCTCTCGCCAAGGCTTGGTCAACGACCTCATCTCGGGTCGGGCAGTCGACGGCGAGAAGATTCCCAACCTCAGGTTCTACCTGAACCGCGTCGCTTCTCGGGTGCCCCGGCTTTGCGCTTAACGCCTCTCTTCTGCCAACGACTCAACTCGGCTTGAAGCTCTTCCCGGAGTGGGTTTCAATACGAGGGCCCTCACGAAGGCTCTATAAAACAAAGGTGAGAGGGCCTTGAAATAAATAAGAGGGGTTCACACAAGAAGGCCCGGGAATATCTGATCTAATCAGCTCAGAGTACACCTGCGGGAGACACCTAGCCAACTACCGCTTCACCTCCTTATCCTTGGAACTTAGATCGGGACGGATACTTGAAGGCAACACAACCAAAGCAAAATTAAGAACGCCATAACCTCGTAAAGCTAACCCCCGACTAGTACTGACAAACTCACCAGATTCTCTAAGGCAACCCATATTGTCTAATGCCAAGCGATCCTCCCGGCGGTGGTTGTACCCCGCTGCGAATCTCCCCGATAAAGAAATAACGCTCCTTCCAATGTTTATGGGAGGACGGAAGATCTGAAATGATCAGACTGGCACTAGACCATTTAGAAATATACAAAAAGCCCTATGCGGCCTCTTTCACACTAAAGAAGTCAAACAACAGAGCTATGCTAGGAACGCTGAGGCCCTTGTCCCTAAAAACGACTAGAAGGCCGACCAAAACACCCCATAAATTAGGAGAAAGTTGGGACGGGCAAACATTGAAGTACTGTAAGGCGTTCTTGATAAAGAGGTGCAGAGGAAAGTGAAGACCGTTCTCGAAGGCCGCTTCAAAGAAGCAGACTATATAGGAGGTGAGAAGATTAAGGCACCAGACTTGAATGCCAAGAAGGGCCCTATAGCGGGTAACAAAGGCTTTTTCATAGAGGGGCTCGACCCGACTAGGACCCACGACATCCGTATACTTCACGGCAGCCCTCAAATATTCAGAACCGCTAGGGTATTTAATCTCACTAATTTTTCCCTTGCCTTTTCCAGGAGGGGACGGATGACCCGCTGGAGGGGCTCTATCAACCATGGCGACAAGACATCGATCCCCCTGCCTATCTGCCTGACTCGACATTCCTGGGCCGGGCCTTCCCTTATGCGGCAGGATAGTGTTGCATTAGGCCCAGAGGAAGTATGCATGATTGAGCAAGTATAAGAGAGACAAACAAGGACTACTGGACCCACTAATCCAATCAGGTAGAAGAAGAAAGATGTACCATACTATGAAGAAAAACAAAAGAGACAACCCTAAGCGCAGATAGGAACGATGGGCCTTGGAGCGATGATCAGAGAAGACTCGAGAAAGAAAAATCCGAAAACCACAAAGAAAAAAGGTTTGAAGAACAAGGGATACGGTTCAAGTAACCATGGAGGTGCTTCTAAAAACACTGGAAACGTCAGTCGAAATGGACACGAACATCGAAGAGAAGCCATCATTACCACGATACAATTGACGGTGGCAAGCCTACGTCAACAATCCCTGTTCGGCCATGTGGCATTCATTGCTCGATCTATGAAACAACTCAGCCCTTACCCAAGCTCGCTTCGTCCAAGGGCTGATGGCCAATTGATAGTGCCTGAAAAATCAACCCATAGGCCCAAAACGTAGGCCTAGGGAACAAACCTAAACAGTCGGCATCCGTAGCCAATAGAAGAGCCCCACGGGGACTCGCCCCGATAACGCCCCGACATTCCCAAAGTGTAAGTCCAAGGCCGAAACTAAGCCCAGTGGGCCGGACTGGTGACAGGGATAATCTATTGTCCACCAGCTGAGCTGTAAGAAAGGAAATCACTCCACCTTCATGATCCGATATCTACCCATTAAGGGAAGATCTCTGCGATTACAAATTCCTAATTATCTCGTATTCAGTTAGTGATAAGGAAGAGAAGATCCCCTACCCAATTGAGAAGATGTCGTATCGCCGTCTAACAAGGAAAGTCATCGTGATCACCCATGATAAATACCGAGTAATTCCACCAAAGAAAGGTACGCAGACACAACACCATCAACATTTATCATTCATATGTAATCTCTAGTATAAAAAAAAAGCTAATAAACCATACTTTCCTCTTTACTTTTGTTTCATATACATCAAAGAGATTATAAAAACTAAAATATTTTAAAAGTTTTTTTTGTTCATTAAAATCTTTGAGATGCTTTTTATAAATTTGAACGTGATGTATCATGAACTTTACAAAAATGTTATTTAGGACATTCAAAGTGGTTTCTTGTCTTTTATTTTTTGACAAGATAGAAGACGCTGAGATTCAAGAATGGATTCTATATTGTTTGTTTTCTAAATGACACACTATAATTTACTGATTATTTTCGATAACATGCTTTGTTCATCATTTCAAATTACTTTACATTTTTGAATTAAAATATACTATAAGTTTTTTTATAGAAATTATACGATACGATATTTCATTTAACATTTTACTACAAAATTATCCACAAGAAAAAACATAGCCATGAGTATGGTTACTAAAAAATGATACAAAGAAAT
>JAEQBH010005939.1:0-83790 GCA_016808115.1 Tetrastigma voinierianum | reverse complement strand
TACCGAATTGCTTTGAAATTGTAATGATTACGGGTTTACTAAAACTGGAACCGCTTTCCGCAACTGGCAATGAATTAATAACATAAGCCAGATAAGATAAAACAAAAACGTCGGAGTAAACCGGCTCCGCTCTATCCGCTTATCTTGGTCGTCGGGATTCGGGTCGCGACATTTTGAAAAGAAAAATTTAATAACACGTAAAAATAAAATAAAATATAAAAGAAATAAACCGAAGGCCCCCGGTGTCGATTCGCATCGCCATTCGGTCGACCGCTCGGGGTCGTTACAACTACAATATCCATATAAACATACCAACTATGAATCCAACTATATCCAATAGTTCTAAGAGTTCAAATATTTGCTCTTATACAACATATATTAAAATACTTTAATTCCCACATGTAAACCAATTAAAGCCACATTCCTGGCTTCTTTCTAGAACTCGCCCTCTAGACGAGCCGTCGCACGCTCCATGTACCGTAAAAGGGGGTGGGTCCCACGACTGTGGTGAGCTAATGCTCGCAGGAGAATCGCCCTAAGTGGGCTACTTCACCACCTAGCCAGAAGGCACTGCTCAAATTTAAACACATTCAAAGAAATGCAAGATCCTACTTTGAATGTCTACATGACCAACTCGCATCCCGAGTCCTCATCGACTCCCTCACACTCGCCTAAGCTCGTATGAGAAATTATTAATTTGTTTATTTGCGGACAACCCTCCGATATATATATCAATCAATAGCCCGACCATTGATATTATTTGTTTTTGGACTACCCATGAATATATATCAATCACGTCCGACGATCGATATATTCTCGCTTTCATGACTCACCGATCAATCGTAATTACCCGACGTATCATATTTTTAGTTCGACTACCCTCCGATAATTTATGTTTTCTAAACAACCCTCGAACCATTTTCTTCTAGATCATCTCATGCACTCACTCCTATAATCCTAGGTGTTCCAGTTAGTATTAAGCAATGCATGTATGCCGCTCCAATACAAATTTAATCACACGCAACATATAAACGTGAATATACCGCATAATTCAAATCACACAATCATGTTATGTAATTATACAACTCCATGCATCGAAAAATAGCTCACTTACTAATGATCAAACACGAGCAATTCGACTTGAATCACTCGACCAAACACATTTTCACACAAAAATATATTTTTGTGTCACTATTCCTTTAAGAACAAGTAAAAACCTAGGTTTTACGGTTCAAACACACAACCATTCATCTGGCTCACTTTCAGGAACCTCAAGATTTCACGGCCATTCCCTACCAATTTCAATCAAGGCATGATTTTAATGCATAATTGCCACACAAATGTACCCCAATTAAAATTTCACCGCCACTACTAATCCAAAATTCTCAAAATTTTCCAACAACGGCCCCAAAGCTTGGGATCGATCAAACGACCCTCGCCTTAAACCAACCAATACTTGGTTTATTACAATTTGATGAAATGAAACACTCAAACAGCCCTCACGTACACGGCCAACATTTGGTTTCCAAAATTTTATCACCCCGGTCCTGTTTGGGACCGATCAAACAACCGTTCAAGGCCTCATACCAACCGAAACATTGAAAAACACTTAAAGAAGGAATAAAACTCAAGTAGGGAGGAACCCCTACCTCAAGGAGTTTGAAGAAAATTCCTAAACTTATTCCACTGGAACCCTCTCCGTAGAGCGCTTCTCCTCTTGTGCTTAAAACCGGCCGACAAATGATCTCGTATTTATGTAGAGAAGTTTCTCTAAAAGAATTCTCAAAAAATTACTACTGGATCCCCAATTTTCTGATTCTCACGTTTTTTCCTCTTTTGGTTTAATGAAGAAGACCAACACTATATCTTTTTTGTCCTTTAGTACTTAAACTTTTCTAAACGACCGTTATGTCCTCATTTCCAAGATTCGATATTCTATGACTATCTCTAGCCAATAATTGTCATCATTTCTCTACCTGTTTCACTAATGGCACATGATTACGTGTTATATGTGTGACTCTGTCAAGATCGAAAATCGCTTTTACTCAAGACTAAACGCATGCCCTCGAAAATGGCTCTGATCTCGAGATCACTTAATTCAATGGAATTTTACGTGCTAGCTAGATTTCGCGACACGATCTCCAATCCAACTGCTTCATCATCCTAGATCTAGAGAATAAATTTCATATTTTAACCTAAATAACAATATTGTAATCAAAATTACGTATTTTGCCCTTTCCGTGAAAATCACTTCGCCTTACAAGATAATCCTATCCCAATGCATGACAACAATTAAGCTATCCTCACATTTAAAATGATATTGGAATTTGATTATATGACTCTTAAACAACCCATTTTCCTAAAAACTAAAGTTCTTAAATTTTCGAGGTTAATATGAATATACTTTTAAAAAATATCTTTACCCACTTCAACCATTACCCCATTCTCTCATCTTATTTGAAACTCCCCACTTATTTTGTTCATTTTTTTATCCCATTAGAGAAATAATGTACCTTTTTTATATTGTTTTGCCTAATTAGATATAGGCTTTTTTTTCCTTCTCAATAAAATAGTTTCTTTTCACTGATTCTGAATTTTTATTTCATTTTCCTTGTTTTCTATGTTTTATTACATTTATTTGTTACTTGAGTGCGATTGTTTGGCCATTTGTATGGGTTTATTCAAATAACAAGACCGCTTCGAATGTATGTGATAAGTCATTTCAAATCTTTATTCTGCAAGATGCTCAATCACTTTCTTACTATTAACTTTGATTTTGTGTCATCCTTTAATGTTTTTAATAAATTGATTTTTATGTTCTCATGTAAAGGTTAATCCATTTTGAATCAATGAATTTTCGCTACATTATAAAAACACTCTTTTACTTGGAGAGATAAATAAACTAGACGAATTCTTATGACTTTCAAATACGTAAATGAGAAACAAATATTGAAATTACAGATAATCAAAACTTATGACTTCTAATACTAATATCATGTTAAACAACCAATTTTCCTAAAGCCTTAATATTAAATATCCGTAACTTTTAATTTGAGCTTGATTGAAGGCTAAGACAACTTAAGTTAACTTTGTCAATTCAATTTAATAATTTTATAATATTTATAATATATAATGTATATAATAAGTTTTATTTAAGAAAAATATCAAATTTTATTATATTATATATTTTTCATTTCCTTAAAATGTATCTAAATTTTTGTTTGTTTTTCATTACTTGAAAGTTTTTGTATTTATTATTTTGTATTATGTCATCTACATGACCTGGGAATTACGAATTCAACTTAAAGCCTAAAATCAACTTGACATATATAAGGTTTGGATTTAATATATAAGGTTAGAATTCCTGATTGAGTTTAGCTCAAATGAATAAATTTAATCCAAAATTGTTTTTTGAAATGATAATTAGTTTTCAAATCATTCAAACACAACTCCTGAGTGGATATAATTATGTTTGTTGGTCCCGAGTTTTGGACGTAATATATTTTTGAATAAAAATATAGAATTTAATACGTTTAAAAATGACAAAACTAGTGCGTTTGACCACAGGTCAATGACCGTCGTTCACAACGCCGACTGTTGATTTTTAAAAATTGCCACGCTCCTACTGCCAGGAAGGACGGCCATTGATAAACCAAAGGCCGTCGTCCACAACGATGGCCATTGACGCATAAATAAACGACGACCTTCCTTTTCCCCCTTCCTCCCATTTCTTTTTCCTCTCCTTCTGCTTCGCTCCCTCCTTCAGCAACCCCTCCTTTCTAAGGACGCAAGAAGGGTGCACCCGCGACGACCATCAACAAAGCCTCCGATCCGGCTGACCGATTTCCTTCCCGAGGTTCGTTCCCACTCCCATTTTCATGACGATGTGGCCTTTGTAACAAAATAACCAATTTTATTATCATTGCCCGCGCTTGTGTTCATTAACGACTACCAATGTGCCATCCTAAATTTCCACGTGACAAAACGCACTAGTTTGGTCATTTTTTTTAAACCTATAATAAATTTTATGATGATTCAAAAATACAGAGTTCATTCAAAACCCGTCCGAGCGAATAACAACGAAATAAATAAAACGAATCGTCAACTGATTCCTCGTCGTCAAGTGGAAGTGGAAGCAAGAAGAGCCAAAGAATATGATAGGAGCTCTCAATTGTCTTGCGAAAGACAAATAATCAAGTAGATTTCCTTTATCGGCCGATAAGTGTTAAATTTCGACATGATTGTACTGGCCTATTCAAGAACTCCAATAAAGCTAATGTATCTATTCCCAAATAATTGTGTTCATTTAAATAATTATATAATTATTTCATTAATTATAAATATGGAATTAATGTGTGGTTTCCCCTGCTGTGCCTTGACATTGTTTTGATGGGTTAATGACATTATAAGTAATTAAGTAATTTGAGCTTGGTCCTCAGTTTAAACCCACAAGACGCTATCTCGTACTCATCGAGAGAGAACGATTATCGCTAGGTTTACAATCCGTGAAGACAAACCCTAAATTCTCCATACTTGAGAGCTTCATCGCATTGTCTAATTGCATGGATTCGTGTATGTCTTCTACAATATCAGCTTATTTGATCTTTATCAGCATGCATGATCTGCTGGTTATGTGGTTTATTCCTGTATTTGGTGTAACAGTAATAAAAAATCACATCTATGTGTTTATTCTTGTGTATTTAATCTAACAAGTGGTATCGTAGCTGATCATACTACTCATTAGGATTAATAAGTTAATACTTTAAAAGCACTGCGGGTTTTTTGTTAGTCAATATGTGTTACAATACCTAAAACTCCAGATTTTTGAAATATATATATATATATTTTGGAACCCAATTTATAAAATTCAATAATTTTGTTTTCGCTGAATCGATGTATGTCACACATAATGTGTTTTTCGTTGCTTTTGAGTGATTGCATGATTATTGTGTTAAAATTTGGTATATTAAAAATTAAACCCATGAATGCCGAATCTGAAATTTTTTTCTGCAAAATTGGCACCAGGGATTTGTTCCCAATAAAGAGACGAGAAAAACCCAACTTGAATCGTCGAAAACGGACGCCGGACGGCGAAGTTATCGACGGTCAAAGTTGGCTTATCGACGGTCAACGTCGCAAGGTTGAAGACGATTCAAACGTTATGTCGTTTGGAGTGCAGTGCTGACGTCATGATTATCATTATTATTATTTTCATAACGTCTTTTCATTAAAGTAATTAATTAATTACTAATTGAATTTACCATTATTTTCATAATCATTTCCAATTGAATTATCATTATTTCCATAACGTCTAATTCAATTATGATGAAGTATTATTATGTTTATTTATTTTAAATTAATTTTAAATTAATATGTTACCAAGTAACCTTTGTTAATTTAATTAAATTAATTTTATAATAAATGAACTTCTTTCTATATCTATGCTAAAGAAGTCATTCAAAGGATGATTATTTTATGCCAGATGTAGGGTAAATAATAGTCTAAATGTGAGACAAATAAAGTTTTTTTTAACATGCAAACATTATGTCGGTCCAAAGAAAGGCATAATGTTCGGGCCGTTATAATATTGTCTGTATATTTATGCTATAATTAGAGTACCGCCAAATTGTTTTTTGCCCAAAGACTAAATACAATGTTTGCGGCTTGCATCTTATTAAGGGGCCCATGTATATATATTTTTGTGCTTTAATATATACGCAGAAGATAATAGCATTTTGTGTTTATTTTGTAAGATCTACTATGTCTGCTATTTCTGCCAATATCAGTAGCATTCCTAAGCTTAACAACTTTGTTAGTTCCGGTTAATTTACGGTACCGAGTGACACCGTGGATATACAGAGCCACTACCACTAAGTGTCAACATGCAGGCTTGCCACTCGAGCCGACTGCCAATTGATAGTGAAAGATACATCTATATGGAAATGGCACAAGAAGCTCAAGTACGTTTATCGGGACATTTCACTTATGTTAGACTCTCGTTTTATTTTAATTTTGGAAAACACATTTATCAAGACTCATTATTTAGATTTTGAATTTGATTGCTTCATGTTTGGACAAATCAAGTTATCTTTGTTCATTTGGAAATGAAACATTTAAAGTTCCGTTTAGTTCACTTAAAATTCTTCAACTTATCCAAAATTTAATATGAAAATTTTCAATGTATTTCAATCTTTAGTTTTCATTTTAAAATACGCTTCAGACTAATTTCAATAAAATGTTAATAAGAAAACTGCTTTATAAACCATTTTCTTAAAACGGTTAATGAAACAATGAAAATGTGTTTAAAAATGCAGATTACTATTCATTTTGCCATTTGATTTTTGTCTTGATTTTTGCTATTGCTTCACACTTTTTTTTTTACTTATAATTTATTGCTTACACTTTTTTAATTTATAATTGAAAACAAGAAAAACAAAGAACGTTTCGATTTATATATAAAATGTTGAAAATAGTGAATTCATTTTCTTGCTTGCAATTGTTGCCTATTCTCAGAACAACGCTGCTTCCTTGTTTTCAAGTTTGAATAGAGAAAAACAAAATTTTCTACCTACTAAATGTACCTTAGTCTTTCCTAAATTTCAAAGTTATTGAACCGGTAGTCTAATTGATAAGCTATATAAATTAAATATGCAAAGTCCCACTATAAATTCAATAATGAATGCAACCATTATTGATCAAGCTACAAATTAAATAATGAGAAATCCTCGATGTTATGGCATAAGCGCATATATTTCCAAACAACGGAATTGAAAGGTTAATAACTCAAGGAATTCTTGATTCCTCGATATGTCGATTTTGACATATGTGTAGATCAGACAGAAGGAAAATGGATCAACAAAAGTACTATTGTGTGCAAATCGGTAGTAACGTCTTAGAGTCGATATTATTACCTGATATATGTATCCACCTCTACAGCTTCTTGAATAAAGTACACATACTTTATCACACGGTAGAGGATTACTCACTATATGGGTTATTCAGACTTAATACATGAAAAGGCACAAACTCTGAGGCGTTCAGAAATTTTCAAAGCCAGGTTGAAATCAGCGGTAAGAAAATTAAACCACAAACTGGACCGTGAAGGGAATATTACAGAGATATGATGGATCAGTGAACAACGATCAGTGGCCTTTTTGCCAAATACCTTTCAACGCGATATACCTCATGTTCACGCCCAACTCCGAGTGAAATGGTAGCCGAGAGACGCAATAGATGTAAGACCCGAGAAATCACTCGAAAAAGGGCAATCGTAATTTTGATTACAAATGAAAAGATTTAAAAAATCAGAATTTATTCTCTATATCTCGATGATGAAACGATTTCACCGCGTTGGAATCGTCTTCGTGAAATTCAGTTGAACAAAATTTCACGAATTTCCAGACAAATAAGTCGACATCGCCGAGGCATTGCATTTCTGGAAGCCGAAACGATTTTCATGATGAAAGTCACATATAACATGTATTCATGTGCCATAAGTGGTAAGAGTAGAGAAATGATGAAAATGGACGGCCGAGATAGTGCCGAATATCAAATCTGAGAAAAGAGGAACATAAGCGTCATTTTTGTAAATGTTTGCTGACTAAGTACGCATTTATAGTGCTTCTTCTCCCTCATTAAATCAAAAGAGAAACGTGAGAGGCTTGCATCAGGGATCCAAAGGCCTCCATTGTTGAGAGCTTGAGAGGGTGCTTCTCTCTAGAATATCTAGAGATCCAACCGTCACGCTTCTGGGCGAAGAAAAACGCCTACGCTGAGCAGCTACGTGCAGGATCTCCTGATTCAGAGTTGACAACTCCAAAGAGTGCAGAGTAAGCCTCACTTCATGCCTTATTCTACTTAAGTGTTTTTCATGTTTTTGGCTGTTCGAGGTCGGGAGTGTTTGTTTTGATCTGGGTCCCAAAATCCTCAACGTAATCGTTAAATTTTTGGGCCATGAGGGCAGTCCATGTTGTGTGGACTCGTTTGGGAGCTTGTATCATAATTTATTCACCCAATAAATTATGTTTTGGTAAGTAGGAGACCGGAGATGGGCAGAATTCTGCTTTCACCAAGAGGGAACCGATAAATGAAGAGCGGGCTGCCCGGACAGCCCATTTGTTTTCGTTGACGTAGAAAAACAACCTATTTGTATGAAATGGACCATAAACGCCCATTTGTATCGCATGAGAACTGTTTGATGAGCTGGCTTGGTATGTGTGGAAATCGATTGTTAAGACATTATTGTAATGTGTTAGTGCAATGACGTTAATTACATGGAATTAAATTGTGTTGTAAGCCATTGGAGATGTGATTATGATTTGCTCAATCGAAGCAAACTGGGTGATGATTGATGCGTCAATTACATGCGCGTAATTAGCTTGATTGAAAATATGCATATTGACATATTGTGTAAATGATTTTGAAAATGATGATAATTGCATTTTTCATATGCACTGCAAATTTAGAATTAGGTGGAGCGCATGACAAGGTATTTTTGTAAAACGGATAGGCCGCGGAAAGGAATTTCACAGATGATATTCCGGAGACCGGGCCAGAGATGGGCTAATGCATCATTTCGATGAGGACTCAGACTGCTTTTAAAGCTCACCAACCAATTCACCCTGGGAGGGTAGTCCCATTTTACCGACACATTCTGCAGTATACCAAGAACAAATGTGTTTGTTTTGGAAAATGATTATTTCACATGGCTTGCAAGTGTGAGTGAGTCAAGGAGGATCATAAGTGATCATGTAGACATTCAAGTAGGATCAATGTATTTACTTGAGTGTGTGTTTATTTTGGAGCATCGTGACTCACTTAGGTGGAGAGTAACCCATTTGCGCGATTCCACTAAACAGCTTTAGCCTGTCCCGCCAGGATTATATTTTCTGTATAGGAGCAAATGAGAAGACAATTCATTTTCAAGAAGCCGCTTCATGATTTTGATGGTTTTTGGCTGATAATATTAGACTTTCAGATGTTAATATATGTTTGTATAAAGTGTAATCAACTATTGAATTATCGGGAGATAATCGAGAATAGTTGTGATATTTGTTTTTATGAGTATTGGTCATGAGCCCAAGAGGCATTTACCTATGTCGGGAATATATCAGACCATTCGGGGACAGGATAGCGGTATCAGATTACAGAGCCCCACAAAAGGAGACTCGCTCGATTTTCAGTGGCGCTGCAACCCGACATCCACTAGTATTCCGCGGTCGACGGGTAGTCAACGGACCCGAAATGGGGTTAACAGAACCTTAAAGACATGGTGGTAAGAAGTATGATTAAACATCTTTCTACCTAATTCATTATGGGGTGAAGATTGTTATCACAGCTTATATACTCACAGAGTTCCCTGCAGCGCTTAACAAAACCCCATATGAAGTGATCAAGAGCTCATAGTATTAGACATCTCGCACGCCCGGTTGTCCAGCTGAAGCAAGGCCTTATAGGCCCAATGAAAAAAAACCTGGACTCCAAGGATCGCAGTCATATTTTGTGGGATAACTCGAGAGGTCTAAAAGGTATAGTGCCATAATTCTTCAAGGTGTCCTTCTTTGAGACGCAATGCCGCTTTATCGGCGATAGTGAGCACTCCGCGTTAAGGAGGCTGTCATTTTTGAGAGGAGTATGTAAATGTCCAAACCACAACTACTATCAAGCTTATCGTGACAATCAGCACCCATTCTATTATCGCGCCGCGTCAGGGCAATGGACATTCCTATGCAACTTCCAATACAATCGAGGCTCCACCCACTAGATTTGAGGAACCACATCAAGAAATAGGAAGAACTCAATGTGCCTCAACTTAGCGCCATTAAGGCTATCTCACGAAGAAGACTGGTCAGATGACGCAATTTTCTTCGTGAGCATGAGTTTGATACAGATCGAGGATAATCCTACGCTCAATCGTCAAACAATGCAATTCAATTTAAAGTGGATCGCAAATGGCAAGAGGAAATGAAGTCCATGAAAGATAATGGCGTTGGGATCTCGTCGACTGCCTAAAGGTATAAACCAATTGGTCAGAATGATATTCAAAACCAACCGGGATTCAAAAGGCAATGTCGTAGAGATATATGCACGCTAGTCGCCAAGGGCTTTACCCAAAAGGAAGGCATAGATTATAAGGAGACTCACCGGGCCACGAAAGACTCATTCGACCAATGGCACTCAGAAATTATCAGGATCTGTGAGCCAGCACCAAATGGATCGCCACACGCCTTTCCTCAATGGCATTACTGATGAAACTATATACATGGTGCAATCCAGAGAACTTTGGAGTTAGGAAACCCAAAGCATCTAGTATGTAGACCTCAGTCCATTTATGGTTGTTGCATCCCAATAATGGAAAATTCCAAATTTGATAAGGTGATTTCTTCATATGGTTTCAAGGATGAATAATCGCGATCGCGGCATATATCTTAAGTTCAAGTGTATGTTTGTTATATTGGTGCTCTATGTGGATGACATTCGCTAGCAAGCAATGATGTAGGTCTATTGCATGACACCAAAAGGTTCTTATCCGGGGCTCATTTTGAAATGAAAGACTCAAGATGCATTATATGTTTTGGGTATACAAATCCATAGGGATCATTCAAGATGTATACTTGGCTTATCTCAAAAGGCCTATATCAATAAGGTGCTTGAAAGGTTTAATATGCAGAATTGTGCACTAGGTGACAGCACTGGGTGGCAAAGGGCAGATAAACGCCAGGTCAATGCCCCAAAATTGAACTCGAGAGAAAAGAAATGTGAATCACTTTGTCTGTCTCAAGAATAGTGGAGTCTTATGGCGTACAAGTGTAAAAGATCCGATATATGCATATCAGGGGAATGTTAGCAGATATCTCAAGAATCCTCGCATGGATCATCGAGCGCGCCTAAACGAGCGACGCAGGTATCTTCGTAAGACAAAGGATCGATGCTCACGTTACTCCGCGATCCAATCATCCGAGGTCAGTACCTCTGGATGCGTACTTAAAAGACAGCGATAGCAGTGAAATCGACCTCGTGCCACATCTTCGTCGAGGCTATTTACGAAAAAGTGTCAAAATGCACACTAGTAGCCTCTTTCAACCGCGGAAGTTTAATTTATAGCCCGCTATAAGATCTAATCGCTTAATACAATAAGCAAACTTTATCACTGATTCTCGACATTTGGGCATTAACAAGCCGCTAGATTAATTTGTGATAATAAAGCCGCAGAGCAGTATTCTGAAAAACACCTGACTCATCAAAATCAAAGCACATTGACATTAAGTTTCCGGGTTAAAGCAAAGAGTCTGAGCGTCAAGTGTCAATTGAGCATATTAAGACGAACTCCATGATTGCACTCCACTCACCAAAGGCTTGCCAACAAGGTGTTTCATGAGCATGTCGCTCGGGATGGGTGTAATTAGTCTAGACGATATAGGAAGATAAAGGGGAGTTCATTTGGTTTTATGTAATTATGTGATTGACACGCGATAGTTATTTTTCCATTTTATATGTACGCATACGCATGAATATTTAATGTTATGTTCCGACTACTCTGCTGTGATGCTTCGATTTTCACCAGCCGCAGTTATGTGGTGGATTTGAAAATATGATACGACTCATTTGAGTCATAAAGAGGACTCCTTTTGAGATAGCATACGATAGATCACATTTTACGTAATCTGCCACACACCTATATTTGATCTACACATTGACAAGGCTGCTTGTTGACAAAGATAGGTCTTGTTACGCATGAATGTAATAAAGGCCGCTTTGATCCCATCTTCTGTACAATTAACGGACCGCATTGTTTAAAGTATTTGATTGGACAAAGGTATATTTGCGCGCAACTTTGTGTATTCAATCATGTACATATACTGCAGAACACCTCAGAGCCCAAGCGAGACAGCATTTCTTTTATCGTAATTTACGTTGTTAAATTGGACATACTGCCACTATTCAAGAACCCAAAGCTAAATATCTATTCTCGCTGAATTGTGGTTCACATAAATAATTGAGGCAATTATTTCATTAATTATAAAATACTTAATTAATGTGGGAGCCTGCTACTCTTAATGTCGCTTTGATGGGTCAATGACATTAAGGCAACATACCTGAGCTGTCCCTGCTTAAAACTTAATGAGACGTTATCTCAAAAATTTCATCAGAGAGTAACGCATTACAGTGCTTGATAACTAAGACAAACCCTACCCATACTGGTATAACCTCGCTACCGCATCGTTTCAATTGCAATGGATTCAAATACTGCCTCTTCTCTACAATATCGCGCTTATTCGATCTTCGATTAAGATGTACGATTCTGTAGGTTATGTGGTTTTATTCTCGTATTTATGCAACAAAGAATAAAAATCACATCTATACGTTTATTTCGCGTATTTAATCTAACAATAACTACGTAGATAAGAGCAAGTTTTTGTTTTGCACTTCTTTTTCTCTGTGATTATCTCATGCATTTTTGCTCGTATTAATATTGGGAGGCTTATAGATAATGAACCTTTTTTCTTTTTTTTTTTCTTTTTTAATTATCCAATCAAGAAACAGGGGCCCACCTCTTAGAATGTAAGAGTTAAAATTTTTTTTATATATATATATATATATATATATATATATATATACTTATTATGATTTAAATTTGATCCTCAAGAACAATTTTGGGTGAATTATATTCATCCTTATCTTGTCAGTGAGAAACTAAACCATGCATTCCGTTTGACTATATTCTTGTGGTTGTTTTTTTTGTTGTTGAGATAATTTAAGTTATAAAAATTAGTTACGTAACTGCATTGTTATTATTTTGTTTGAGAATAAGCCGCAGCAACGCATTTGCACAAGACCCCTTATTTTCATTCTATAAATTAAAAGTGTATTTATTTAAAAATAATAATTATCGATTCAAATTTATAATAAATCTAGATCAACAGGTAAAATACTTAAAAATCATATATAATAAAATAATATTCGCAAGAATATAATAAATCTATATAAAACCTATAAATTGGCTAAAATAAGACAATACAATGCTAATCTCGCTTTTTTAACAGTCTCAATAACCAATAATAAGATTATAAACAACATCATAACACAAAAACAAATCAAATATAAAATTTTGAAGCTGAAACCACGATGGTTAAAGAAACGAAAGAAAATATTCAATGTTATTTAGGTCAAGAATAATAAAAAATATTTTTTATCAGACTATAAGAGACTATTTGTTAAAATAGTTTTAAATTATAGTTTTGAGAAAGAAACTTTTAGAAACTATTACATTAAAGCTTATCTGGAAAACCTAAAATTATTTTTAATTATACTTATTTTAATTTATTTTATATAGTAAGAGAGTTATATATATTTTAAAATATCAATTTAAACAGGATAGAATAAATTATCATCGAAAATTACCGAATAAATCATAGAAAACCGACCCTGCCAAAGTGTTTATTCTATGTGACCCCACTACAAGATTAGTATAAAGAATCTTATAAATCACCATTCGGTGCGCAACTAATTTCACTACACAAAACAGTAATTTCGGTTAAAAATCAGAAATTTATTCTCTAAATCTGATGACGTAAACGATCGCGACCGGGTTGAACTGCCTCGCGAAATCTAAATACACGTAAAATTCTCGTAAAATTCAGATAATTCTGAAATGACACGCTTTTCTGCCATCGCCAGCCGTGCCGCGAAAACGATTTTCGATAATAATAAAGCCATGTATAAATATACTACGCTAAGGCTAAGATAAGAGAGAATCACTAAAACGACAACCGGTATAATAACGTCAAAACCTAAAACGGCACAATCATTATTTTAGCTGATTGAATTGCACAAGATAAAACATTGAATAAGTTTTGCCTCTTTCTCCAATAAACAGAAAAGGCAAAAGGGAATTGAAAAGGAGGTATGGAATGAGACAAAGTAAGAACAAAACGTGTTTTTTTAGCTGGGACAGAGTCTTCTTTCTCTCTAACACGGGCGATCCGACCGCTTCACACGGTCGGTAGAAGAGCACGCTTGACGCGGAGCAAAGCACTGCGGACTCCGGGGTTTCATGAAGCTACAACTCCGGTGCGAAAGCCCCTACTTGAGTTTTATTCCATTTTGTCGCTTTACGAATGTTTAAAGCCTAAATGACAGAAATGGCTGGTGGAAATGCGTTCACAAAGGAACCGACGAATGGATGTGTTTGAACCGTAAAACCGGTGGCATTTTTACTGCTCATGAATAAGGACACAAAAACATATTTCAAAGTAAATGTGTCAATGAAATGATTCAAGCTCGAATTGCTCATGTTTGATCACAGCCCAAGTGAGCCAATTTTTGATGAAATCACACTACATGACATGATTTGTGTGATTGGAGATATGGATATGTGCATGTTTACATATTTACGTGATTAGTCCATTGAATCGCATACATGCATTCCCATACGCACCTAACACCCTGTGACTATACAGAAATGAATAAGATGACGAGTCTGTATAAAATTATCGGTGGTCATTTCAAAAAATGTTAATTATTCGGGAGGGTAGTCCAAATTAAAAATACTTCAATCATTATAAACAGTAATTTATATTCATCTAGGTAGTCCACAAACAAATAAAATATCAATCGCCTGAGTCGCCTAATTTATATTCATCTGAGGGTAGTCCATAACAAATAATATATCAATCGTCTGAGCGCCAATTGATATATACATCTCTGAGGGGTTGTCCACAAACAAATAAACATAATATTCTCTATAATGTAGCTAGGGCGAGTGTGAGTGGAGTCGTGATAATTCGGGACTGAGTTGGTCATGTAGACATTCAAGCATGACTGCATTTGCTTTCGAATGTGTGTTTCACTGAACATCGTGACCGCACTTGGGGTTACTGAAGGATTCCACTTGGGGTATTATCTTGTTCATCAAGACAACAACTTCGTCGAGATATTATTTACAGGTACAGGAGCGTAAGGTAGGGGACTGCGCTCGCCCTAGAGACTGAGGATTAGAAGAAAGCCGAAGTCAGGGTTGCCCATTTAAACATGTATTAGAACTTCTATAAGTTTGATATATGTCAGATAAGAGTAGAAACATATTAATTCTTGTAACTATCGGGGTATATAGTCAAGTATGTATATTGAGTATTGTTTATGGGCCCAAGTGGCCGTAGATACTCATGATTGACATATTGGATTATATTGCAATCTGTCAGACAAAGATATGCAGTTTTGTATTCGGGGCAGAGCCCCCACATAAAGAAGACTCCACCTGATTTTCGTGAAAGCGTCGTCACCCGACATTCACGAGTATTCACATCGAATGTAGCCAACTGACCTCTCGGCTTCTGGGGGCATTACAAACAGATCGAGCTAGGCATACGAATTAGGAGCTCCTGTCAGAGATCCATCACCACTGTGTATTACGCGGTGCATAGGCATATGGAAACCTATAGATCGAGGATTTGAAGCAGCCATAGTCGAGTAAGAACATCACCACTAGGTGGTTCGATGTCGGGTTTAGGTGAGATTACTAGAAATCACTTATAAACCAGATACCAGATATGTGTTGGTGTGTTTTATGCTATCGATAATTGTTTATGATGGTGCTAGAGGCCATGTTGTGCGTATGATGAATGTTCTCAGGTGCTTAGGCACAGCAACATAGGTGTTTGAAAACTAATTTTTTGAGTTTACAGTGTAACCGGAAGGATAAATAAAAGAAATAAATTTTTAGAAATATTTGGTATATCGGATAATGGAATCAAATTTTAATAAATTTGAGGCTGAACACTGGGTTAGTGTTATATATGAGGTTTTGAAGAAATTTCTTTAATCTTTTCCGCACTAATGAAAAATATTAATAATAAACAAACAAATTTTGCCAAATTTATTTGGTTTATTGAGAAATGAGAATATATATATAGATATATATATATATATATATATATATATATATATATATATATATATATATATATATATATATATATATATATAAGGTGAGAAATTTAATAAAATTTATGTAATAGTATTTTTGGAGTTTACAAGGTAAGCTTGAATAAAGGAAATAAAGAAATAAATTTCATAAATTTATTTAAGTTATTAGAGAAAATAAATTTTTTCTAGTTTCATGTTGCAAAATTGAAGAAAATTAGAACAAAATAAATTTTATGAATATCGCATGTTTCGAAAATGAAAAATGAATATATATATATATATATATATATATATATATATATATATATATATATATATATATATATTTTTTTATGGCATTTTCCAATAGCAGAAATGAAAAAAAATTTAATGAAAATTTTTTTTTGGTGCAGAACCGTTTTTGGGCTACTGCCCAAATTACATTGTGAGAAAAAAAAAAAATTTGTATTGCAAGAAAGTGAAGAGTATTGCAAGTTGGAGAGGCTTGTTTAGGCTAGAAAATGTATTGCAATATAGTGGTTGTATTGCAGAGATGGAAGAAATTGTATTGCAAGAGAGGGTTTGGAAGGGCTAGTCATATTGCAATACACAAATCAGACATGCAGAAGAAGGCTCGAGGGCTAAGTTTGTATTGCAATATATTGTATCAGGACTCAGAGGAAGGGGTTAGATTGTATTGGTAACATGAGGAAGTGTATTGCAATAGGAGGGCTTAAGGAGGAATCAGACAGTAAGACAACAAGGCTGTTGAAGTGTGTTGCAATACAATTTTGTATCAGGACCAACAAGAATCCGTGTACGCAAATCGCGACAAGAATCCGAACAAGAAACTGCTTAATAGTAATCCGTGAACAAGAATTATTGACTCCATTAACTGAACAAGAATTTCGAATTTTTTTTTTAAAAATCAAATAAAATAAAATTTAATAAAATGAGACAAAATTTTTGAAAAAAATGAAATTTTCAAAATGAATGTAATGATAAAAATGTTTTAAATGTGAGCATCACTGTCACATTACTTGTAAATGCAAGAACAATGTATACACCGATGGCGTATGAATAGTGTCTCTGGCCGTGCTTATGCCTTAGATACTGATCAAACATTTAACTACCATTGAAATCGCGATCACAAGGATTGTCACTAAGAAATTATATGCATGGTGTAACGCGTATGTGAAAGTATGAACTATTGCATGAACTATGACCTTAGGAATTGGATAATGAAATGAACAAGAAAAACTTGAATTTTATTGAAATATTGAACCAGTGTTAATTTAACACACTTATAAAATGAACTAAATAATATACTGTTAAGTCTATTAGTAACTGACATGCACAAGCGTTAGGACCGAAATGAAAAAATTAAATGATTTCACTGCCACTGAAATAATGTGAGATGGTTATCAGTACGCAGGACGTAGGGCGTTCCACGTGGTAATCGGGTCAGCACCACCGCATTTGATAAGCAAGCCCTTGCTGAGGCTATAGGTATCAAGGGCGGCTACTATCGCATCACAAAGTTGCATAGCAGTAGTCGAGAGGTCCTAAGAACCTCCGTAGTTTAGGACGAACATCCTCCTGTGATCGGCTGTGGGAAGAGATCCGCTGCGTACCACTGTTCATACAGATTGATAGCTGCAAGTTGGCGCAGAATACCTCCGACACCACAGATTAGACTACCGGTTCTACCCAGAGAGTAAAACAAATACAGTGGCAAGACCTCTAGATCCTTGTGAGGAGTCAAGATATGGAGTTCTCCTCATGGATTAGGCGAGAATAAGGATGATAGTCGAGGTTGCGAGTTAGAGATCTCGACTTCTACTAATAAGGGACCCGAGGATCATGAACATGTCAAAGTTCGACGTCATCCAGGATGGATTAGCCGATACCATGTGATCGCATTCGATCGGTGGAGCGTATGAGAGTTACCGCCTATATGTGACTCGTACTCGTGGTGTTTCAGGGGGACAAGCATGATATTTTGCCCCATATAGGATAATGAAACCAAGTAAGTCGTGGACAAGCAATGTGGCTGCATTCAATGTGTCTTTACTCCTAGAGGACTGAGAGATTCGGCACTTATCTACCTCGAGTAAGATGCGAGTATGTATTGTTTTTCAGACAGCGCCCGACTCGCCCACGCAGGTAGTAGACGACGGTGCCACACCTCGCATTTCACCCATTTCTATGACTCCATAAAATGGCACCGATTGAGCTATGTGAACTCGCAGTCCAAGCATAGAGCTATCGGACAGCAAGGTTCATTGTAGATCGAAAGACTTCACCACGGGCGCTCCGCTCGTTTATAAAAGAAGCGATGCTGACCGACCGCATCGACCACCCACGTTGAACAAAGGTTACGACCGTAACCTGCACCACTACCAAAGGTCAGATGATTTGTTTGATCGCTGGTATGGTGCCAGCCCGCCCCAAAGTGACCTTCGCACCGGCACATCACCGAGGTTGGATACGCTTATCCTAAGACAGCCGCTAGGGACTTATTACGGCACTTGAAAGCTTACAAGGATGCCTCGATTGACGAATTTAATTAGCAAAGATTCATGGATCTCATGCATAGGGTATTCCAACCCTATCTAGATCGGGCTTGTCGTGGTCTTCGTGGGATGACATTTGGATCTACTCTCGTCTAGCGGGCTATTGGTGCATCACTGGGATTGTATTACGCTGTTAAGAGACCATCACAGACGCCTAAGTTCGGGCATAGGCGCGAGTTTGGCTTATCGTGGTGAGATTTTAGACACGTGATGCCAAGATCAGAGTGTCAATACCCGCAGAAGGTTCGAGGTCGTGATGAGTCGAGAGACCGATGTCAATCTTCGATATTAAGTTTCGGGATCGCTGGATATTACAGAGATTTGAGAATGGGTCAAGGTTCATTCAGTAAGGTGATCGTAGGATTTTGGTTTCATCGACATGGACTCCATGGTCAGGGACGGCCCCGACCATATAGAGAGATCGAGGACACCGAAAGCACTCCTGGATGCGTGTTGGTAGCAAGAGGGAGGATCAGTTTCTTCTAGTTCTGTGGAAGAGTGTAAGACTCGCTTCACAAGAGTGCCTTCAGGACCCGGCCGTGCCTCGGGGCATGGAGATCGATCGCCCGAGACAGGATCCAAGATTGGGACAACAACCCGCCAAATCAGAACAGAGCATACTGCCTATCTCTCCACACCCTAGTATGGGTCAGAGGAACCGGTTTTAGTTCTGGGAAATATACAAGCACCTAACAAAGACACAAATGTGAGGGGCCGCAGTGGGTCGGTCGTGACGTATCGGGTCACGCAGCGAAGCGCAGACCTTAAAGGTAGACCTATTGGTTGTTGATGTCGTGCCTACTACGGATGAGTCATGCTACCCAAGTTGTTAGTATCGACTCCAATGGTCGCATACCCGACACTACTGATTTGGGCTTAGAGGTTAAGGCCTTTAGAGTAGCTGCATAGATGTTCTTCCCTAGACGTAGATAAAGTCACCCGACAGGTCGAATTATGACAGAGATCTCCTAGAATCGCTCCTAATTATGGCATTATTAGCGCTCGCACTGAACATCGCTTTAGCTTTCCAAAAGCGGGTGCACTGCACGGCCATTCACCACTGGAGTTAGGGTAAGAGACCCGGAGATATCCCGAATTTCGTGGTGAATGTAAGAGCCCAAAGTGTGGTCAAGAGTTATGTTAATAGTTGAAACACACCGCCGTAGTTATCACGCAGATTTCAGAGTCAAGCTTACGTGGAGCCTGAGTGACTCGAATCGATACCCCTTTAGCACCGTATCAGGGTGTCAGCGGTTTCCAAGAAGCGCTCCTGTGATACGGGAGTGTCATGCACGACACGGACTAGATTGAAGGTGCATTGGATTGTCGTATGATTGTGACCTTGAGAAGAAGGCTAGCACACAACCAAGCGTATCGCAGTAGTAAGGTTTACGTGTCGTATGGATTATATACTTGCAGCTGAGACATGCCGCGAGCATGTGTCCCGGATCATATGGTACCGTGAGGAGCAATCGCCTCTATGAATTCCGCTACAACAACAGCTACTGTGCGAGTGTGCAAATGGCACCATATGAGTCATGGTATGGGGAGGCCATGTAGATTATCACATAAGCCGACCAAGGTGGAAGAGAGTTCCATCACTGTCCCGATTTGATTGGGGAGACACCTCTCGGTGAAGGTGAGCTCGACACGGCCAACGCCTTCTCACCGCTTATCAGCAGAAGAGCTTGCGCCGATGTGCGAGACGCCGACCCTTAGAGTTCAGGTCAGATCATGTCTTCAAGGTGATGCCTAAGAAGAGGAGTGGTCAGTCCGACAAGTACCTTGCCTATCGCCGGCGCTCATCGTCTTTCGAGATACTGAGAGGGTAGGCACCGCTATGCACTAGCTTGGCGTTACCGCCAGCATGTCGTGTCCACGAGGTATTTCAAGTCTCCACGCTCTAAATATACCCGCATTCAAACCATGTAGGCCTTATGATTGGCGCTGACACGGATTTGCACTTTCTGATTTATGACCAATGTGCATTGTCGAGCAAACAAGATCGTGCTTTAAGTGACGCAAGACAATGAGTTTGCAGGGTACTATGGAGGCACTATGGAGTGGAGGAGTCCACGTGGGAGCGTGGGACATTAATGCACAACCACCCTTTCTGCTTTAGATAGTAATGGTTCGCCGTTTAATACTAATCACCAGTTTACATGCATGGTAGAATGCATGTTGTATACGTGAGACAAAGAAGATATGATACCGTCTGCACTTCGAAACTAAATTCCTTTTAAGGAGGGGAGAATGTAAGACCCGAGAAATTCCAATTTATGGAAAAAGGGCAAAATCGTACTCGACATAAAATCGTAATTTTACGAACTCGTATTTATTTTCAGATCTCAGATGATGAAACGGATTGCACCGTTGAATCGCCTCGCAAAATCTGGTTTAGCACGTAAAATTTCGTGAAAATTTCGAGATATCCGAAAGGACACGCTTTTGCAGACACGTTTCGTGCCGTGAAAAACTATTTCTCGATGTGACGAAGTTTCGCATGGTATATACTCATGCAAGCCATAAGTGGTATGAGCAGAGAAACATGAAAATTAACCAGATAGTGCCACGTCAAAACTGGAACGATAATATATGGTTCTGTCACTGAGTTCGATGAAGATAAGACAAAACACTAAATATTTATCTTCTCCAAATAGAAAAGGAAAACGGAATTAAAAGAGAAAAGTGAAACAGATGCAAGAACAAAAATACGCTTATATGGTGTCTTCTCTGTAAAATATTACATCCCACCGTCTGGCGCTTTCGCCAGAAAAGACGTCACGCAGCAGCTACGCGATCTCGGCTATGAAGCCGACAAACTCCGAGAGGCAAGCCCCACGGAAGTTTTATTCATTTTAAGTGTTTTACGAATGTTTGAGTCGAACAGCCGGAGGTTGCTTGATCGCCCCAAAACCTTTGGATCAATTGTCACATATAACTCGAAATCCAAATGTAGCGCCGTGACTTCCATGGCTGATTTCCGTGGTCGAATGTTGCATTTTTGTGATAAATCATGGATTGATTGGAACGAGGCCTAAAATGGTTAGAAATGCTCACAAAGTGAACCGACGAATGATGTGTGCTCGGAACCTCAAAACCTAGGTTTACTGCTCATAGAGCAGGACATGTGATATTTTCGTAAAAATGCTGTTTGCACTGAAATGACTGCAATGAATTGCTCGTGTTTGATCATTAGCCCAAGTGAGCTAATTTGATGAAATTGATTAATTACATTGACATTTTCAGAATGACATATATATGTGCATGCTATGATATTTTAAGGCATAATGTATTGAATTGGCATACAGGTATTCCATAGTACCTTAACACCCTTGCATTACATAGAGTTTGAAGCATGAGATGAGTCTAGAGAAATGGTCTTAGGGTTGTCAAAATGTTAATTATCTAGAGGTAGTCCAAGTTGTACACACCTAGCGCCAATTGATATCAATTATAGCCCATTAAACAAATAAAAATATCAATCGTCTGAATCCACTAATCGATATTCATCTGAGGGTAGTCCATAAACAAATAATATATCAATCGCCTGAGCGGTCTTCACCTGCTATATACACTTCTGGAGGGTCAGTCCCACAAACAAATAAAACATAACATTCTCATAATGAGGCTTAGTTGAGCGTGAGGGAGCTCTGAGGACTCCGATCCAGTTGGCCGCGTAGACATTCAAGTATGATCATGCATTTCCGCTGACGCCAAGGTTACGAACATCAGACCGCACTAGTGGTGAGTATCCCACTTGCATGATTCCATCGAAAGCATTACCACCGTCAGAGGGATATTATTTTACGTGCGTGGAGCGTGCGAGGGACGGCTCGCCCCAGAGATCGAGGATTAGAAGAAAGCCGAAGTTGCGGGCTTTGGTTCCTATTTAAACATGCATTAGAACTCTCTATAAGTTTGATATATGTTGTATAAGAGTTATAAACATATTAACCTTGTAACCATTGGGTATAGTCAGTATGTATCGAGTATTGCTTAGTGGTCTGGCGGGTCGTATTACTACGCTATCGATATACTGATTATATCGCACCGCTTCTCGTGACAAGATATTTGTGTTTTGTATTCGGGGTAGAAACCTGCATAAAGCGAGACTTCGCCCGATGCCATAAAGCGCCGGGTCACCCGACATCACGAGCAGATTCGTGTCGACGGTAAGAATAACTAATCCCTACTTTGGGCGTTACACTAGGCTACATTTTATTAACTTTTGGGATTAAATTTCATGGAAACTTTGTAAAAATAAAACATATGGTTTCTTTCACAGCTCAATCATGAAATTTTACCATAAAGAAATGAAAACATGTTTCCACCATTTGAATCCAGAGCCCCTAGAATCGTGTCTTTTACCGCAAACAAACACATTCTCTCGTAATTTTCTAAAATCACTCCCTTCCCATGACTAGACATTTGAGAAGTTGTCTCAGAGGTTTGATGTCTGTGATTTTTTTATACGAGTACATTATGTTATAACATCATATTTACAAGAAGGTTAGATTTTTCGTAACTCCTTTTCACATTTTTACCATTTCTAAGTCTAGTATCAATAATTATATTATCTAGTTTAATTTTGTAAAATATGCTAGACTACCACTTGAAAGAAAACAAAAATATACTTTTAAGAATGATAATTAGTTTTAGTAGAGATTGTATTTAATTAACCAATTATTTAAAATAATAATTATAGTTACTTAAACTAGTATATCAAATTAATAAAATTAATACTTAATTGATAGTCAATTATTTTCCTTCCTTGTTATGAATCATGTATTTCTTATTTTTCGAATCTGTTTTTATTTCCAAAATAATAATACATACTTTCCGATTAAGTTCAATTGTTAGGTTGTAAATATATATATATATATATATATATATATATATATATATATATATATA
The DNA here is from genome assembly GCA_016808115.1 of Tetrastigma voinierianum. Lineage (NCBI taxonomy): Eukaryota > Viridiplantae > Streptophyta > Magnoliopsida > Vitales > Vitaceae > Tetrastigma > Tetrastigma voinierianum. The sequence goes on along the minus strand of JAEQBH010005939.1, from coordinate 60,394 downwards.
TATATATATATATATATATATATATATATTATTATAGCATGTAATCTAAATGGTCCATGTAAACATTTTGTTGTATTTAATTTAAATAATAGATAAAGCAGATGACTCTTCTATCTCATGGCCATATGTCATATCATTGTCATGTCCCATGACATCATGTCAATGGTCATCACCATATGCCACACTTTAATGTGCCTAAAAGGCTTGGTGGAGGATTGTATAATATAATATTACTCATCATTTTTAACACTGTCTTTTCAAAATATTAGGATAAGAATAAGATTTTCCTATATGGCTTGTGATGGGTAGAAATTTATGGTCATTTGGTTGGAGACAATGTCAACATCAAAAGATGAACAAACATGTCATGGATAATGATTTTTCTTTTCTGGTTTTATTGAATAAATGAAAAATATTAAAGCAGAATTTTAAATTATTTTTTAAATTTTTGATTAGTTTTCTAATTAATCTGCAAGGTGTTGTATATTTTGAAAACTCATATTCCTAAGTTGAACAGATATTCTAATCATTTCAGGACTAAATCACCCGTTTATATTTTTCTTTTGAATGTTCATTACAAATTGCTATTCCATAAATACGCTGCTTTATTTTGCTTTTTTTCACGATTTCATCGTTTTATCATAAGGCTTGCCATACGCTCTACGATATTCATTGCTATCTTCATGTTGTTCATATATAAGGTGCGATCGATTCGTATACGCAAAACATATTCGATCAAAACAAACATAAATAAATCAGACATTGGCCTTTCAGAGGTTAAATAACTTGAGTCTTATGAATTATAATCAATATAATATTATCAAATTTATGTGCTTTGTCGATTTATTATGTTATTAACCTAGATATTATTTCATTATCTATAGTTTTTATTGAACTTGTATTTTATGGTCTTTAGTATATTGAAAAACTGAAATTATAGATATTATAGTCATAATAGTAATATCAAATTTGTAGGCTTTAAGCTTATTTATTGTTCGCTAACCTGATTGTTGTTTGATCCTTTATGATTTTTAGAGAATTTGTATATGTGTTTCTATCGATATATAGCTAATTCGAATCAATAAAATTATTTTCTTTTTATATTATAAAAGAAAGATGTATAAAAAATATAAAGAGCATGGAATAAAATTTTATTAGAGGTTTCACTAAATAGAAGAAATATTCAAAATAGAAGAAATATACTTTATGGATGGATGGAGATCTAAATATTCCCACAATATCAAAATCTTAGTTTTATAACAAAAAATAATAATAATTTAATTTATTCTTAATGATTCCTATTTAAATATCTAATTTAGAAATAATATATTGGTAAAAGTCTAAACCCACCAAGCATTTATTTACAATAATATAACACAAACATAAGTGTAGTTACTGGATCTGAGGATGTTCAAGTTAATTCGAACCTATTGTATGCTCTCATTCAAAACTCAAAATACTGAATCATTGGGCTAAAAAATCCAATACCTATTGACTTTGGCCTACTATGTGGTTTCTAGTTCGACCTCAAGGTAATTAGAAGATTTACTTGACTCTTAATCCTGCTTTATATGAGTCTCATAGGATTTGTAACCACTTGGACCATATATAGATATTGGTCCGTTGGACCTAAAGGAGGCCTCTCTCACGATTTTAAAACGCATTTACTGATTTATAAGAGTTCCACTATTGTCTCCCAGGGGATTAGATAATTAACTGAACAAACACTCCTCATACTAGGTCATCAAACAGAATGACTATATATTGTCTCGCTTTGGGCTTAAGGGCCTCGCGACTTTAAAATTCAGATACTGTGATTAAGATGGTCCATATTTATAGTCTTAAGGAACTTTTATGTATTTGATATTGAATGTGATAGACAGCACTTTAAAGGAAATAATTCCAATGTTTTTTATTAAAAAAATATAATTAAACTTGTCAAATACTTCGGGATTAATATATCCGTTGAGAGGAACAAAGAGCCACCAACCGCTATTTTGCAACCTCTCCATTATCTCTTAAAAGTTGCCAAATATGCCACTCCAAAACCCTAGATGACATTTTGCCACTTCCGACGCCACCCATTGAAACCCGATTTTTATCTTTGAGACATTATTTACCAAGTACTGACGACATCTTCGATGTACTCCCGTTGGAGTCGCTTTTAGTGCAGGCACAGGCAGGCCAAGCACAGGCAATAGTCACTTAGGACAGGTGCTGCAGGACTTTAGGAGTTTGTCCCCTTCCACCCGGCTTTTTTAGACATTTAGGTATAAAAAAAATCTTTAAATAATATAGCTTAGAAATATTCTTATATGTAATGTAGCTTTTAAGCATATGAAAAAGAGTTTGGTAACACTTTCTAAAAGCGTAATAAGACACTTATAAAAGTGTTTTTCAAAAATACTTTCAAAAAATTAAAATTTTACACCTAAAAGTGTCTTGAAAAGACACTTTATATTTAAATTAATAATGAAAGTGTCTTTTGAATATACACTTTGTATACTTAAAATTTTGAATTTAAGTTAAAAGGCTTCTTCCAAAGACACTTTAATTTTTAAATTTTAAAAGGCTCTTGAAGAGACACTTTCTACTCGATGTGGAAAACTACACTATATTTAGAATTATTTTTCAAATTACATTTTTGGCACTTTATTATTTTTCCTCAAAGTTCCCGCCAACCTCATTTTTTTTTTTAATTTCATTATTTTTTCCGACAATAATCCTACCAACCCTACGACTATGATGATTGATTATTGGTCATCATCTTACTATCTTTTAATTTTTTTTAAAAGGCAATAGTCACTTAGATTATTAATAACTACCAACCCAACTATTAACCCGATGTTGTTTCATTCAGGCTGGCATTTTTAAATGATTTCGATTCTATATTTTTATCGAGCATATTACTAATTATAATGAAAGTATTTTCGAAAATTGAGGTTTAAAACCAATGACCTCCTAGTTTAGTGTGTCTATTAACCATTATGCTACAATGCCTCCTTTAAAAATTTTTATATCCTCATAATTTTATTTTACGGGTCTCACACTACATAAAGGAACTTCGAATCGATGACTTAGGTAAGCTCCAAATATAAATCAACTATGTTATCATCTCGTAAAATTAAAAATAGAATGGTTAAAGATGGATATGGACATTACATGCACCATAATACTTTTCTAAATAAATTTAACAATTTGTATCGAGATGTCAAGATAATTATATACATATGTATCTAAAACCATTAGCAAATTAATTGCAATATTCATTTTTTTCAATTTAGGGACCCAAAATGATTTATTTTCTCAAATTTGTAAACTTTGAAAATATTTATAGAAGGTAGGTTTTTTCCATTTATATAATATTTTTGCATATTTAATAAAATTTAATTCTAATAAATAAAATAGAAAGTATACCAGGTGGGCTCCCACTTTTTTAAAGCTAATAACTTTTTAATATAACGTAAAGAAACTGCCTTCATTGAGATTTGAACTTTTCATCCCATTCAAATATTTTAACGTTGAAAATGCATTTTTACACTCATTTTTTAAAAAAGGAGACATGATATGAGAATTTGAGATACACATAAAGAACAACAGAATTGCTTTATGCTCACCTTTTATTTATTTATTAGCTTTCAAAAAAAAAATTCACATTTTTCTCCATAATGAATGCCATTGATGAGAGATTTTTTTTTTTTTACACCTAATCACATTTGGGCTACAACATAAGAATCAATATACCCGTAATTTGAACCCGAGACCCATCCATTCCCATGTCCCATTTTTTTGAAATATTGAGTGATTTACCATGAGCTAGGCATGATGGACATGAGCAAGAGATATAAACACAACACTATTTTCCCTTTTTAAATATATTTTCTATTATGTTATTTAGACGGTACTTATACTAATTTTTTTGCATTTAATGAATATTAATTATTTTCAACTTATTAAATTGCTCCCTTACCATGAATTGTCGATAAGAATATACATAAAATATAAAACATTGTGTTATATTGTAAAAACAAGGGTAATTGAGAATTGATTGAAATAAAATATTTGAAATTCATCTAAATTTGAAAATATTATTTAGTGGAGTTAGCGGATATATGGGGCCACCTATTCCAAAACATTCTCAATCCTCTTGGATGAAAGAGTGGTTACTCATGAATAAGATATGATTAAAGAGAAAATTTTGGAAAAGAATAAATGGAATAATAAGAAATTTTTTATTATGAATAATAAACACTTTATTTAAATTTAAAGTATTCTTTTTTTTTTTTTTTTTAAAGGTTATGGATTTGCATATTTGAAGACACATCATTTTATTTATTTATTTATACATCTATTCATTTTAGAAGGTTTTTGGCTTTAAGTAAAAACTCAGTATGAGACCACATATCATTTTACAAACACTACATTTTAATAACCAAAACTATGAGGTTCTGGCAGATAAATCATCTTTCACTCGTAATTAACAAGGCCCATAATTGTGTGAAACCTTATGCCTATAAGTATATTATTTCAAGAAATATTTGATTAAAAAAAATCAAATTAACCCTAAATGTCTGAATTTAATATTTCCAATGTTTTTTTTTTCTTGAAAGTAACTATTTTTGACAAAAATCATCACCCTATTTCAATTTTTTTGGAGCACTGACAATCTAAAATTTTATTTAAGTAGAAATGAGGATGAAGGTAGATTAGAAAGACACTAAACCCTGCCCCACCAAAATTAGGTCGATTGGACTGTTAATTTATCGCCATGTGCTAAGGCCAATTAACTACTTGTAATTTCTACTAAATTTGAGGCTTCTGGACCGCTATATTTTTTACCCGAAAAAAATATCAGTCAAATTATTAGGGCCGCTCATATTGGCCAAGTCTGCCCAACTGGGCCCCATTCCGAATTACCACCCCAAACGAAAAATTTACACAGCTCTTTCAAAATGTCTTTACTTGAAGACTTTTAAGTTATACACTTTACTAAATATCCATTTAAATAAAAGATCATCAAACACACTCTACCGTTGTTTAGAATAAAAAAGATCGAATGGAGTATTTAGAAATAATCAATCTGTTGTTTAAAAATACTTCAAGTTTCTTCCAAAAAAAAAAAACATCAAGTAATTTTTAAGACTATAAATAATTTATGGTCCTACAAGAGATTAATTTTACAAGAAAACAAGGAACTTTTTTTTTTTTACCTAAAATCAAGTTAAAAATTAATAAAAAGTCAAATTTCCAAAATCGATTTTCCTTATTTCAATAATCAGAAATTCTTGGTACGTGATTAATTAAAACTTCCATTAAGATATTGTTATTTAAGTATAAATGGGGATGATGTAAAGCTGTTTTAGGTTGTTTTCCTAAATGTTAGTATTTGGAAGAATGTTTCAATGATGATTTTTATAAAATATGCATTTAAATATAAATATAAATATAATCTCTAAATACAGTAATTCTTAAGAATATAAATACTTTTTACCTATTTGTTGTTGCTTGATACTCATAATGTGATGATGTTAACTGTTTTATTATTCACACTTTATAACATAAATATTATAGAACTGATCATTTTGTTAAAAACAAATAATAACGCTTTCAAAATTTAATAAGTAATCCTTGGCTGTAGTTTAACCGAGCATCAAAATAAAAACATATCACTTCCGAAAGATAAAGATGATTTTGAATTCCTTCTTTATTTATTTATTTTTGTTTTACAAGATTGGAATTTACATTCACAAAATTAAATTCCGAACGGCCTATGACGCTTTTTTTGCCATAGGCTTTCCAAATTTCACGCCCTTACCACTTAAAGTGGTGGACTGAAAAGGGCCCACACATATCCCGAGAAAATCACGGTAGAGCCACTGGGCTCCTCACACCGCAACACCCCGAATCCTTCCGAGCACAAGAATTTGCAAGAGAGAATCGCTTCTTAGCTTTCTTCATGCTCTTCGTACTCACACTGAACACCTAACAAAGATAGCCCGCCGGTTTTATCAAGGCCCTTCTCAAGGCCCTTTGGCCTCCCCCGCAACCACACTGAAACATCCCATATGCTTCTTTACATTTCGCTGCACTGATTTCCAAAAGCTTGAACCATTAAGCTTAGTCGAACCACCATTAAGCTTGCTTGAACCTCTAGGCTCCATAATCTTCCACTGGTTTCTGATTAAGAGAGAATGCACTGATTAAGAGAGAAGTAATTTGGGGTGTTTATAAAGGAACGAATTTGGCATTGAGTTCCTATAATAAATAATATGACTTATGTGAAAAATTTCCATCCTAGTCATAAACCAATGGGCATATATTTCCTAATATATTACCTATTCCATCTAGGGGATTGGTCTCCTTTGGCAAAGTATGAGGTATGGACAGTAACGAATTTGCACAGGCTCCATAATAATATGACTTATGTGAAAAATTTCCATCCTAGTCATAAACCAAACATGGGCATATTTCCTGCACAATTAGTCTACTAGGTGATTTGGGTCCCTTAAGCAAAGTATGAGGTATGGACAGAAATAATGGTAAGATAGACATGATAAAGAGTCTGTCTCGAATGCTATGAGATTCATAACATTTTCCATTGCCTATGCTCTTCCTGTTTCTTTCCTAATAGAATGTCTTCCAAGAATGTGTACAAACCCAGGAGCAAAATAAGGGAGGATGGTGGCTGGATTGGGCACGGGAAGCTATTATAATCAAAAAAAATCTGCATGAAAGGGGCATTGGAATTTCCTAATATATTACCATGCCATCTAGGGGATTGGTTCTTAGCAAAGTAGGTTGTTCTTGTTCAGCACGGAAAGCTATTATAATTAAAAAAAAAAACTGGGTAAAAGGGCATTGGAATTTCCTAATATATTACCTATGCCATCTAGGGGATTGGTCTCCTTTAGCAAAGTATGAGGTATGGAATTTCCTAATAAATCATGAGCTATCCTTATGGAGTTTTACCTTTGTAACTGAGTCCTTTCAGTGCACATATCTAACAGTGATTACAAGAAGATAGATTGTGATATACTGATAATCAGAATTGAAGAAAATGTATTACATCTACAGCTCATCCATCAATGTCGGCTAGTTTCATACTCAACAAAACACGCACGCCACAAGATTAACAAAGAAAGCCCTTACAAATAAACTTTTATATGCGTGCAACCAATTACGGAACTATCCATGTTTAGCATCTCACACAATTCTAATCACCATGTTTAGCATCTCACACAATTTAATCAATTCATGTTTAGTATCTCACAAATTTGACACCATGATCACCAGAAAAGAGAGGGAAAAAGTGTTATTGATAGAAATTCCATAGCAAAAGATGATTGTCTACATAGTTCATTATAAAGCACTCCATTCTGCTAGAAACGGCTGTATGATAATTGATTCAAACGAGGAAAGAAACATATATGCTGAGATACATGGCTCACATTCACACACAGATATGCACACATGTACAAGCTTAACTTAACGTTCCAAATTAGTCTTCTCAAGCACCTAAGTTGCAAGGTGAGGATAATCAAGTTTAAATGTAAAATACCTTAAGATCCGCAAATGCTATTTCAGGCTCCACCACCAGAATTCTGCCAAATGCCTTGAGGTGTGAGAGCAGTTCAGCTCGGAAAGTTGGGTCCAAAGGTATGGACACACTGCTAACAGCACATGCATAAGTCTCAACTTGCAGCTGGCCAGAAACAGTCAAAAAGGCTTGATGGGCAAAAAAATCCTGGGAATAATCAATCTTCCCATCTTTTTGAGGGATACCAGGCTTAAGCTTAGATCGCTCTTCCAGCCTCGAGAGATTCTCCTAGCCTTGTCGTTCAGCCACAGATGCAGTACTCTGCCTTACCAGCTTTTAGCAGATTTTAGTTGGGCAACAGCCTCTCCCTTTCTCCTTAACAACTGCCTGGCAGCTTCTATATCAGCTTCTGATGGAGGAGGGTTCTTAATAAGTCTCCATTTCCACCTTCTCTGCATCTAATCATATTACAATTTGAAACATTTCATCAGCACCTCACAATCACTGTAGTAATAATTGAGTGTGTATATAAGAAAGCTACAAAGCTTCTGAAGAACGTGCGGTGGGTAGCAGCGCATAGGCCAATGATTACGGAGATTCTAGCAACCGCAGATATCTGAAAACAAAATAAATGGGAAGTTACTGACAGAGCAGAAGGCAACATAAAATCGACATACAAATTAAGATAATGTTATTGCCCACAAATCTCAGCAGGAGGCACGAGATTCAGCTTGGACTGTAGAGGGAGGAATGAGTCTGAACTGAATTAAACAAGTACCACTAAATGCTTGACCCATGTAGGAATTTGTCAGAAAGTGTTGCATTTTCAGACCATAAGTGCATCTAAAAGTAAATACAGGGAGAAAGGATGATAACCATTCAGCTAAAATTTAGCTTTAAAGGAATTGTGAAAGCATTTTAGGTGCCCAATCGCAATTGTGAATTGGTCTCAAATTAAGAATCTTTCTAGATTAAAATTAAAGTGTGTGATGATATTACTTTTCCTTTCTTTGCTCGGTAACCATTATGATTCAAAAGTAACAAAAATTAGCTCTGACATTTGAATATAAACCAGGAGTTGGACATTGGAAAAACACAAAGACCTTAAATAACAACAAAAATTGGGAATGTCATAAATACTGCTTATCCTTTTTACTGACATGAAGGACATATTTATTCTAAAATTATTTATTTCTTTTCCCTTTTGGTTGAGATATGGAATTAAAGAATTACGGCATGTTGGCTTCAATATTCTCTATGCAGATTTAACCCATCAACTTGATAATTCTGGCATAGTGATCCCCCGCAGATTCAACCCATAATCCACCAAATTCAGTATCATTTCACTAGATCAAGAAAGTAAACGGATGTTTCAAATGATAAACTTTCTTGAAAAAAAATCTGAAGTGACTAAAAGAGTTTCACTTTTCCCCAATCCAAATAGCACTAAGTCCAATTCAAATCCCATATTTCTCCCTCCTTTTCCTCAAAATTTAACATCCTTAAAGACCAACATCAAATCAGATCTATTCCTGGGAAGAAACTGAAAACTTTTCTAAAAATCACTATCACTAAAAACGAAATCAACAGAAACATAAACAGAGAGAGTACCGTTGGTTCTCGGTCGAAAGTGAACAATATTCTTAGAAACTCAAGGGTTAGCCTGGTCTTGGGCAACGGATACTTGGCCGGATCCACCGACCAACATGATGGACCTTCTCAACTCGAGCTCCACCCTCTGCTTGTTCCCTCAGGAGGAGCTGAGCAAGCCCTCCACGTTCGTCACACGCGCCGTCGGCACAATCTGGCCCAGAGGCGCCACGGCGGCGTCCACGATAACCTGAAGGTTCGCCTGGCAGGACCCGTCGTTGAGTTCAAGAAAAAGCAATGAACCTCTTCTCAGCCCTGACCGGTCTTGACTCAAATCCCCGACCTTACCGGTCTGGACCGGCAAGGGCCAGCGCCGCCGTCGGCATCGGGAGAGGATGGTGCGGATCATGACACGGTCGGAGAACTCCAGCTTCCTGCGAAGGTGGTGCCGTCGTTAAGTGGATGCCAACGCCATTTGTCCGGAACCGGCGCGCCGAATCTTCTGCCATTGGAATCCTCTGGTGCCGTGGGATCACTTTGTTGCCTGATCACTATAAACCCTAATTGGGTTCTTTTTTCCCGAAAAGCCCTTTTGGTGATCCCTAAATATTGTTTTAATTAATATTTTATGTGTTTTGCGTATGAAAAACAAAAAGAAAAATTACAAATGTTTTTTCATATGTTCCTATTCTTTAAAACAAAAAAATACTTTAAAAATGGTAACTAAACAAACCCTTTAAATTTTTATTGTCAAAAATACTTTTTGTTTTTTAAATTTAATGTGTTTTTATTGTCAAACTCTATAAATAGCTAAAATCATATAATGAAATACTCAGGTTAATAATATATTAAATTCCAGATAAAACCTATAAATTCCGATAAAATAGCTTATTAAAATCATGAATTCCGGCTTTTTAACAGACTTCAATAACTAATATCAAGACGATGAATAACATCACATAACAATAAAAACAAACTAAAATATAAATTTAGTGGAAACCATTTTATTAGATAAGAAAATGAAAGCAAAAATATTAATATGAGTGATTTGTGGTCAAAATAATAAAAAAATAATTTTTAATAGACTATAAGATCATTTGCTAAAATAGTTTTAAATTATAGTTTTGAGAAGAAACTTAGAAACTATTACATAAAGCTTGTTTGGAAACCTAAAAATTATTTTTAATTATGCTTTATTTTTAATGTGGTTTTATATAGCAAGAGAGCTACATATATTTTAAAATATTAATTTAAAAGGATAACAAATTATCATCCGAAAATACTACCGAATAAACCATAGTGAAGACCTACTCCTTGCTGTGTTGTTTATTCTTGAGGTGGACCCACTACAAGATTAGGCTGACTTTATTAACTTTTTGGGGGATTAAATTAAGTGATACTTTGTAAAAATAAAAACATATATTTCTTTACATAGCTCAATCCTCATAAATTTTACCATATACAAATTAAAAAATGTTTCACACCTGTAGATATCGAACCAGGTTCCCCTAATCCGCGCTTACCGCAAAACAAACACATTCTCTATAAACGCTATCTAAAACTCACTCCTTTCACGACTGCATATCTAAAAAAGTTGCCTGCAGTTTCGATGTTCGTGATCCTTATAACATGATTAATGTTTTAGATTCAAAAGGAAAATAAAACATACATTTCTTAGACCATTTCTTAAAAACTAGTTGTTTGAAAATTTTAAAGTTATTTAGAAAATACTTCGAGAATACACATAAAACCACTTTAAATTTGTTTTAAAAATACATTTTTAACAAATGTATCAAACTTGTTTTTTTAAGTTTGAAAATAGTTTTCAAACAAATTATTAAGATTTGTTTAAGAACCTTCACAATTTTTTTAAGTATCTGTCAACAACTTTTCTTTTAATCGACATAATGTAATGAGTCATTATACAGGAGTAGCATGAGCGAAAAAGACTGCTATGCCCTGAACAAGATAGAGAAGCTCTGCATGTAATTAGTCAAGAATTAACCAAGACGTGTCACATCTTGAAGCCTAGATGAGGGCTGTTTTGTACCTAGTTCTCCGGCGCAGCACTTTCTCGCTAATTAAAAAAGTAAAACAAGAAATTATTTTATTACGAGATCGTGAGTGTTTGAAGTATTTATGCATATTTCGACTAATCCGGAGAATAGAGAGAAACGACGCTGGATGAATAAATGATCATCTATTTTTAAAGTAAATTTTATTTAAACCTGCTCATCACAAAAATCTAAAAACCTCTTCTACCCTTTATAATATTAAATTACTGGACAAAAACGATTTTCCACAATACATGACCGTTGGAGACGGAAAATTTTTTGTGTTTAAGAGATTCTCGAATACCAAAAAAAAAACAACCAATCTCCTTTTAAAAAAATTTATAAAAAACCCCAGTGTGATTTGGAGAAATTGGCAAAATATTTATCACTACATCGATCGCATTTTCCTATTAATCACAACACATTGATTTTTTTCCTATAATGATAAATTATTTATGTATCATTATTTTTTATAATAACTACAAATAATTTTAAAATTATTTAGTTTGATATGGAACATAATTTTTAACTACAATTTAATAAATATTTTATAGCTGCTGGGAGCGATATTAGATGAATGAAAAAAGCACATATTAATGATTTATTAAAGAAGAGAAAGCAGAAATTTAATATATTTATGATAAAACTTAGACAGCTTCATCGCTGAGATTATCTAAATAAAACTTTAGCTAATTCAAAAAATGACTTCGGGATAAAAATATAACTTTAAATGCTTCGATTTTTGGGGATGATCATTGATGCTTTCAAGATCCTAAGAACTCAACAGACGCTATGTATCAGAAACCAAGATTTCCACCAATCAAACATTTATTACTTGCATTAGATTTAATTTTTGTTTTTGAAAATTGTATTATATTTTCTAAAACAAGAAGGATTGTTATTTATTTATTTTTTTAAATACACAAACGATGCTATCTTTTTATAAACGATTCTCAACTCCATAGTTCCTATTTTTTTTGAAGTTACCGAGAATAGAGAATTGCCATTTCGTCATTTTAAAAAGACGAATTAAATGAAAGCCTTTTAATTTAAACCGCGTTGCTCACTTCACATACACAGGTATGCATAGGAAATAGCGACAAAAGCAGATAAATAACCACAAAACAACAACATTGATGGTGAAAGAACTCATAACACCTAATCTGCTACAAGCTATCACATTAAAGGAAATGAAAAGCTGAATAAGACACTGGGAAAGCCACAGCAGCCAGGTAGGAGGAAGAAGAATCTGACTTTTCTCGACTTTTCTCTCTAATTTCTCTATTTATGACTTCAATACCATTACGCTTTTCGCTGCCTATATTCTCTATTCAGATTTCAGCCATGTTTGCCAAAGGCCTGATTCTTTTCGTGTTTAGATCTCCATACACATATCGTGTCCAAATCCTATTAAGTTAATTTTAAGAAACAAGAGTTTGATTACGTGTTAATCTCACGGCACTTTAAAATTAACAATAAAATAAATCATCAATGATTTTTAAGAGGACTCCGATTGGTTTTCCTACCCTTATGCATGTACATTAGCCAAAATCGTATAATATAAGTCACCTTCATGATTTCAAAATAATATTAGAATTTGATTTATAAGAAAATTATATGACTTCTAAACCAAAATCGTATAATTTAAGTTTAATATAAATATTATACTTTTACTTCATTTGAGAGATATTAAATTAGACAAATATTCAAATTAGAGAACAAACACAGACTTTAACTATTACATTATGTTAAACAATCAATTTTCTTAAAACCTCAATATTATAAATATTTGTAACTTTTAATTTGAGTTAAGACAACTTAAGCTTAACTTAAACACAGATTTAATAATTTTATAATATTTATAATATATGCTACCGTATATTATAAGTTTTTATATTTTTAAGAAAAATATCTATTATATTACATATTTTTCATTACCTTCAGAAAAATTGTATCTAAATTTTGCTTTGCTTTTTCATTACTATCTTGAAGTTTTTTGTAATTATTATTTTGTATTATGTCATCTTATTAATTTGAATTAAATTCACAAACTCGAATTCAACTTAAACCTAAAATCAACTTGGATTGAATATATGTTAGAATTCGGATTGGGTTTGGCCCAAATGAATCTAAAAAGATAACAAATTAATTGATAATATTCCAATATAGATAATTAATTGAGTCACCACTTTGGTGGCTCTTCTCTTGAATATATTCAGCTTTCTTACTAATCAAAATAAGAAATTAAAATTACATTCATATGAATGAGACACAAAGCAAGTGGAACTGCATTTTCTTTTGAGTCGCCACATTGGCGGCTCTCCTCTTGAATATATTCATCTTTCTTATTTATCAAAAGAAAAAAAAAAGCAAAGGACCAGAATGGGGCTAGTGTAGTAACTATCAACTTGCAAGCAACTCAATAAATTTGTGACAAAATGTTGCGATTAATTCAGTAAACACCTGTAGAAGTACACAGAAAGCAAATTTCTTTTTACCAGAATATTAGCATGAGTGCCACGCTTGAATATCCATTCAAAGAAAACAACCTTCACTTGTGTCTTGAAATACATCTTCAAGCTCTTCTGAAACCTAACAAGTTTGCCCCACTCCGAGGGCAAAAGTAAGGGCATGCAGGTGAATGTTCATCAGGTAAAATCAGTACTTGGTCCTCAACAAGTGGACCTTGTTAGTGCAGTAGTAACTTTCTCCTAAGCTGATGACTAGATGTGATTCCACCTCAGGGCTTGACAAACAGAACCAGCAGTTTTTGACCTGAACTTATTTGTAAGAAGAATCATTAGTACCAAGCAATGCAATTCATATTAAAGGAAAAGCTTAATTAGAAAATAAGTGATTAAAATTTGAAAACCCATCAATTATCTAAGAATTATAATAATTACTAATCTGCATTAAATTAAATTACTTACATCCATGAAAACCAACCTGCTAGACTTAGCATTTTCAGATCCAGACCTCCTGCTAACAAAACCCTCACCTTCATCCTGCACTGTCACATAGTCTCTTTGTTGCTTGATTAGTGGGAGCTGTCTCTTCAATAACATTATATGAAATAAGGTAGTATTTGGTGGTTTGGCGGGAAATCTCAGCGAAGAGAGTCTCCTGTGATGCTGGATGGAATGGGAGAAATGGCATAAATAGCCTCTGAGAAGCAGAACCAAGAACCAAAGGTTATTGAATGCCTAAATCTAATGCAACAAAGTAAAAATCCAAGTGCAAGTCATACATTTTACCAAAAAAAAAATGCTAAGACATTTTCATGACTCTTACTATAAAAAAGTAGACATTTTTACCCAAAAAGGCACAGGACACACTGTATTTTTTATATAGCTTGACTGACAGAATATTTAGAACCACAAACAAAAGAATGCAAGCCTTGAACAAAGGGCAAGACGAGAAATCAACAACAGTAAATATGAAGGTGATGGGGGAAGCAGCACCTATCAAGAGATAGGTGCTAAAGTGAATGGAACCCTTCAGGAGGGGTACTGCGTAGATTAGAACAATCTAAGGTAGATCCGAGCCACTTCACATATAACATCATATCCATAATCCATGTCATCCCAAGTCATCATGCGTCCATCAGACATCCTCAATAAGCCGCATGCCCTACCAACCGGGGATCCTCCATACCAAAAGCAACCACTTACCATGGGAGGCCGGTAATATCTGAGCCACTGGAACAATTTTTTTTTTTTTTTTTTTTTTATGGCAACATTGAGCCACTGAACTATAACCTCTCGAATGATGCCAAATTGATCAGCACCGTAGATGAACCGTTTCAAGGAACCCGTGCGAGGGCAATAAAGGCTGCAGGTGCAAAATCTAAGCTCTCCGTCAGAGCAGATTAAGGCTCTAATTTAATGGCCTCCACCTAATCCGGGCCTCGTGAGCCAACCTAAGCAACATCTCATGCATGGCGCTTACAGAGCAACTATAATCTCTCATACATAAAATGATGTCCCCAAACAATCGAACTAATCTAAATCAACACTAATCAATCACCTCTATAATTCAGAGAGCCGTGCCAAGCAACATCTCATGCATAAAGTGCTTATGGTGTCGACAGCAATAATACCTCCAAAAAACTGATCTAAACCAATCCTAATCAATCCGCCTATAATCTTGCTTCAAGGATCTAGGTGGGAGTTTAGAGATTCACAACCTGACATAACTGGCGCTGAAATGATAACATGGTTTTGGATGGAAAACATTTTGCCATAGGATAAAAAACTTCTACTCACAAATATGCCCAATAAGTAAATACACAAGTGGTTGCAAGTATGATTGAAAAGTTTTTAATCAATAGTTCATAATACCTTATATTGCAATAGACAAAAGGAATAGAAACTGGCCAGGATCTAACATCACATGCTTAAACTAGGTACTTTTATCGATGCATGCTTAAACTAGGTACTACTCATTTTTAATTTTCGATCAAGGTCGTAATTTTAAGATAATGATGTGGGCCAAAATAATGTTCAAAATGTCATTATATAGACAATGTTTTGAAACCGCAGGATCATCAAGATTAAAGCAACAACATCCACGCAAGAGAAAAATAGTCGCCAACAAAATTGTATCAAAATCGCCTTTAATCCCCAATCCTACGTGGAGTCCACATACGTATACTCCAAAGGTGGGAATCCAATGTTTTGAAACCGCAACTATCAAGGTTAAAGTTCAAATAATATCCACGCAAGAGAGAATGGGCCGCAAACGAATCGAATCAAAAATCAATCTTTAATCCCCCAATCCTTTTTTTTTTTTTTTTGACCGATTTTAATCCCCAATCCTGGTGTGTGAGAGTCCATGACCATGTAAGGCTTCAGCAAGGGAATCCAAGTGTTTTGACTACCCTATCATTATCGTACTTTATTCACATGGAGACTAAGAGATCTTAACTTAGATAAAGAGAAGTTTTTTGTCAATAATCAGAGAGAATATTTCTAACACTACACAATAGGTAGGTGTGTTTAAAAACAAGATATATTCGCATAATATTTACAATAAAAAGTGGGGTGGGTCATTACAAAAGTAACATAAGGTACTGGTATTAATACACACACGAAGTTTATATCATACCAAAGAAACAAGAAGATGGTGGAAGATTGTAGAAAGCTAGTTGAGAAGGAGAATCATACCTGTTTATCTTTATTTCCAACAGGAGCAAGACCTAAAAAGCGGTTACACAAAAAGATCAAGATTGAGTATGGTTCTCGATCATAGAAAATACCCTTTGTACCAAAGAATGCGATACACGCAAGACAACTCGACGAATAAAGTATCGGTTTGTCATGCTACAAATAGTAATGAACATACAAAATTTTCCACAATGGATCACAAAGTATATAGAAAGCCAATAAATGACAAATTTTCCAAATATCAATTTCTGTGCACTCAAACAAAAGAGAAACAGCAATAGAAATAAAGACCAAGAGTCGCATCATCAAAAAAATCATCCAAGGAAAGGTTACACCAGCTTATTATATTGGTGGTCTCCCAATGATAAAAAATATGCCCCTCCATTTGAAACTCAATTTGCATAAAAAAAAAAAAGAGCCGATTCAAGTTTTTAAAGCTACAAGAATTTACCTGTCGCTCAATCCATTCAATGCCTAGATACTGCTGCACTATCCCTCACGCTCCACACATGGGGAAAAAGAGGTATTTCGAGGCACACATAATTAACAAAAATATCCAAGCCGATTCACTTCGTGAGACTCGTCCTCCCCCATGCCTCTTTACTCAAAGATAACCAAATCGCAATTTCCTATAACATTATTTTCTAAGCGATTCAGAAAATCAAGTAGCATGTGTGTTCGAATCCACACTTGCTTCTGCATTAACCGAACAGATAGAGGGTAACTTTTTGTAAGTACATTTGCCACTAAAGTCTCAAAACAAATTAAAATACTTTAATTAGAGATTTTCAAGACAAATGATTCATAAATGAAATAATTATCATGATCCACGCTGAATCTAATACTAGCTTGAAGTTTGAACATTCAAAAAATTATAGCGGCAAATAAGAACTAGATTGGTTGAAAACAGAACTAGTTTTAGAAGAAAAGATATAAATAATTGTCCCATCAGCACTTACCGAGTTTAATTTCCCCTACTAGCTCCGATATGGTAGAATCACTACCTGATGACCTGAGATTCCTGAGTGAATATTAGATGTAACAGCTCCTCCTTTGTGACTCCACTGGGCCATTCATTAGTGGTATCTAATTAAGAAAATCCAACTCATACGAAACTAGTTAAGAGTTATTTTTAAGGGGCAATGAAATGACTAATGCTTCAACAAGGATATGTTATGAACAAATCAACTATTCCAGGCTTCCGCCCGCCAATGCCCGCAATGCAGCAACATCATCTTGACTGCAGTATCTGAATTGCTGGACTATCCAATGATTGCCTACCAGAAATGTAGGCCACATATAACCCTAATTAAGATTACAGAAAATCAGATAAAAATGATAATTGCAACAGCAACATGCATTCAAGGTAAAAGAATATATATTTTTAGGCAACCATTCAGTGATGTTTTGTTTATACTAGTATCAAAATTGTCAAAGTATCAACTAACCACCATACCACAGCTAATGAGCCACAAATTTCTTTTGTCTCCATAATGCTGCTGAAATGCAAACTGTCATAGTACAAACAACAGTAGTTTGTGATGCAATTAATTGAACAGTAACTCAGAGGCAAAGAGCCAAAGATCAACTGGGCGAAGCCAGCGGGCTGCTTGGTTGATAAAAATGCAATCAACTTAAACAACTAACGGTTATTTGGCCCCAGAGAAAATGCAGAAAAACAAACCAAATGAACTGTTTTACCTCTTAGTCTTCACCATCTAACCCACAAACAATGCAATTCCTCAATCAAGTAAGCCTGATAGAACTAAGTAAAAAGCGAAGGTTTTCATTTTAATCTATCTGAAACTGCAAAGAATCATAGGGATTGCATGGTAATGGAACCGGGTCGTGTTTTCTGCTACCAAAGCCACACGATTAAAGGAAAATGAAACATATTTGTCATGTTTAAACAATTTTCTGATTCACTTTTGAAAAATTAAGAATGGAAATATATAAATAGCATGCTCATTGTTACGTAGATGATGGTTACAACTACAAGTTCCAATTTCTTACTTTCTAATACATGAAACCAAACAGAAATGCATTAAAAAGATAAATTAACAAAAAACCTATAATTCATACCATGGATGAACTCACGCCTTTTAACCAATACAAATTATCACATATCCCTCAAACTGTCCATTCGAACCTCAGATTCGCTGAATCCTGAAGCGGCCAATAGAACTGGGCGCACCGATACCGTAGTCACCGATGAAGCTACGTCGGAAGAGGATTTGAGAACGTCCTTCATCGTAGTCCATGAACTCCTGGAGCCCATGAGTCCGGGAAGAACTGGCCCACGCAGATAACCGCACGAATGGACCAGCGGACTTGTTAACCTAATTGAAACAATCAAAATTATTAACAAAATGGATCAAAACACTAGATTACAGACATATATCACATAAATACAGATAGTATGTTCGCGCGACTGTCGCGATAAGATCTGCTTGACGAGCCGTTGAGGCGTCGAAACGTCTCCTAATGCGAGTAGAATCGGGAGGCTTCAAGGGCCCGTGAGCGAGGGATACTGAACTGAGACTGTCGGAGAAAATGATGAAAGAGAATGGTTTGATAACAAATCATATGCAGGCCCAGTCGTTATCTTACTCAGCGCTTCAACAGAATCCATACCGTTCATAACAGCAATGGTCCCTGTCGGTTAATGCAAAGCTCCGAAAAAAAAAATGCTGATTTTCCATATTTGTTTTAAAAAAAAAGTCCAAACAATTAACTAATATCAAAGTCTTCGAAACCCTAGTTTCTTTTATTCTTTTTTTTTCATCAGAAACGAGAGTGATTTTTGTGTTCGAAATGAGCGAGCGGCTTCGATTCGGTTTTCATTCGGTATTTCGTTTTACGCTTTATCGTCGAATTGGCATAAACGATTTATTTGGATTTATACGAGCGATTCAAATGATAATTTCCGATTATCAAATCACTCTTTGATCAGTATGTTTAATTAAACCTGTAATCTTAAAAGATTTAGACATTTTAGATATTTAATGTTTAGGCTTTGAGCCATTTTTTATTTTTTTATTATTAATTTAGATGCTATATATTATAAACCTTAAATTAGTACTTATATTATTATTATTATTAAATATTACTTTTTAATTCTAATTTAATTTATTATTTTTCTAATCTCTCAAATCCCCTCTACCCCTATTATTCTTTATATCTTCCCATGCCTTAACACGGTCACCCAACTCCAACTCACAACTCCCTCTCTCTCTCTTCTCCTCTCTTTTGGCTTTTCTCCTTTTCGTCCTTCTTTCCCTTTCTTCTTCCTTCTCCATTTCCTCTTAATTTTGAACTCAAAAATAACTTTTTTTTTTTTTTGAATTGGTTTAAATTCGACAAAATAAAATTATTAAAACTAATCTCTTACTTCATAACTTTAAAATATCATCAATCTGCATTAAAATTACCCTTTAAGTTCCACATCACCATTTTCGATTCTTCATTCCTTCAGGCTTCTTCCCAACCTTAAAATAATAAGCTGTGCTCTCATTTTTCTTCATTTATCACTTAAATACTCCAACAATTCTATCTTCACCAACTTAATTGCTCTTCTTCTTATTTGTTAACATCTCATTTCCAAGAAATGCCTACAGAGTATGTGTTAAGAAGAAGAAGCTCATTCAAACCTCAAATCTCGCTACCACGCCGACTTTACTTGACTGTATAATGTGATTTCACGCGTTTTTCGAGGGTGAATGGCTTGACGACACACAAGAAGGCAAAGACGCCACATAAGATCTATAAGAGAGCGACACTTTCTAAAGAAAGCCAATGCTGGCCCACTCAAAATTATTACCACAACGAGCCACAGTGAAGGGGGATCCCACACACATCAAGCCACAGATTGATGATACATAAAAAGCTGATTAAGAATAGTTAAAAGCATGAGCGGATACCACACATCATTCAAGGCAGAGAGTAAACTTCATTTTTTGTCTCCACACGATAATGCCCAAGAGGAGAGAAATGCCATGCAGAAAAGGAGAAACTGAGAGAAATGAAAGATGATGAGTAAGAGAAATGAGAAAAAGAAGAAAAGAAACGGGAAATTAATAAAAGGAAAGAAAAACGAGTGGTAATGGAAATGAAAATATACAAAGCATTTTCAAATTTGATTTTTGCAGAGAGAGTTTTCCTTCTTTCTTAATCGTGGAGCATCCTAATCGTCTGATTCCTTCTCGTGACAAGGAAGGAGAGCTGTTTACCTTATATGACAAACGCTGTAAAAATCACTTTTTAGTTTGACAAACTCAATAAAGGTGGGTTTTATCCTCATTTGTTTTCGCACTTCTTTATTTAAGTGTTTTGTGATGTCTGAGTTGATTTGAGGCCTCGAGGTTGCTTGACTTGCCCCAAATTGAACCGAAGTGCTGGGAATTTTTTTAGACCCATTTAGCACCAGCGCCAGTGGGACTGCTTTGGGTGTTCGGATGATAATTTATTAATTAAATTGTGTGTTTGCAAGTAATGGTAGTCGGGAAGACGGAATCTTGGCCCACCAAGATAACCGATAGGAGAGTGGCTCGCCTGCGGGACAGCCCACATGCCTGCTTTTAGACTGTACAACAAATCCCCAAGCAGGAATGACCATAAATGTCCATGTGTTTTGGGCTCGAATTTGCTTTCGACGAATTGGCCACATATGTGTAACTGTGATAAAGTTAAGATACGATTTAACGTTAACATTGTGACACAATTACATATGGAATAAAAATTGTGCTGTGTCATCGAGTATGAGATTACGATTTGCCCGCGAGCCAAATCGCGATGATTACGCGTCAATTGGCACAGAATTGAATGATCAAAATACGATATCGACATATTGTATAAATTCATGGAAATTGAGATAACGATTCATACGCACTTCAAAATCTGTAACTGAGAGAGGCATGACATGATTTTCAGAAAACGCATATGTCATGTTAACATACATTTGATATTCCTAGAGAATTTAGTTCAGATGGCCAACACTATTTCTT
Source organism: Tetrastigma voinierianum (assembly GCA_016808115.1). Lineage (NCBI taxonomy): Eukaryota > Viridiplantae > Streptophyta > Magnoliopsida > Vitales > Vitaceae > Tetrastigma > Tetrastigma voinierianum. The sequence goes on along the minus strand of JAEQBH010005939.1, from coordinate 39,045 downwards.
GATGCATACCACACTGCTTCTAGTAAGCTCACCAACCAATTCACGAGTGGTGTCTGATATTTTCTTACCACACACAGAGTGTATTTTCAAGAATTAACAGTTTTGTTTTTAAATGACATTTCACACTGCCAGTGCGTGAGTGAGTCTGAGGACTCCGTGGACATGGGGGTGGACTATGTGCACATTCCAGATCAATGTATTTAATTGGTGCCATGCTATTACTGTAAGATTGCACATGACTTAAAGCGAGAGAATCATTAGTAATGATTCATCATTTGTATTACCACCCCGTCAGTGATATCATTTCATGTGCAATGTGAGCTTAAATATAAACAATAGAGGCCGATTTTCAAGAAGTTCATTGAAGGCCACGCTGGACATAAGGTATTAGAACGACTTAACATATGCTCAGATAGTTTAATCAACTAATAGCACCATTAGGAGATAACGAAGAATAACATGATATTCGTTTACGAGATATTACGAGCCCCAATACATTTTACTATGCATAGTCTCACATGTGAGATGATATATTTCTACAGAAAATGATGAAGAATAACTACACCTGTATTCAAAGGGCCACAATAATTGACAAAGGTAATAGCTAATCTATGAGTAAATAAACAAAGGAAAATATGAAAAGAAATAGAAATCTTTAACAGAAACAACTATGAAAAAGAGAGTCTGAAGGAAACAATGGGTGGAAGGAGAAGATTAGAATCGTAGAGAAGAAATAAGGAAAGGTAAATTAAGGAAAAGGAAAGCTAAATGAAATGAGAAGAGTTGTTATATGTTGAGGTAAAATTGTCAAAACTATATTTTTTATCCTTATTTTTTGGTTTAAATAAAGGATTGTATTTTACACTATTTTTCGGGTTTTAAATAAAGGCTTTGATGGAGCCAGACATAACATGATAATCAGGTAGATTTTAATATACAAGCCAGATAATGCTGTAATCAATCGCTTGAATTATTAGGCAATCAATAATAGTTTATGATTTATTTGTTTTACGAAGATTGGCTTGATGAGCCCAAGAGGCATTTTTATCAGGTATTAGCCACGATATGACATATACACTTCAAGAGGCCAATGAAGAATAATCCGGGACACCCAGTATTTAAAATATTACACACTGACAAAGAGAGCGAATCAGAGGAGAAATAAAGCGAAAATAAAATAAGTAAAAGAAAGTCAGAGGAACTCTAGTTAAACAATCGCGAAAAGAGAGACCTAATAAAAAACAATGCAAGTATATAAGAGCTTAACCAGGTATTAAATGTGAAATGAATCAATAAAAGTAGTTGGGAGAAATGAGTAAATATATATGCCATAGAGGTAAAATTGTCAAATGATGATTTTTATCCTTATTTTTTTATTAATGTATGTATTATTTATGATCTTATTTTTCGTGTTTTAACAAAAGCTTATTATTTCATGATATTTTTTCCGTTATTCCTTTAAACTACATTATCCCCCCCCTCCTTTTTTTTATAATCCAACACGTTTTTTGGGCTTTTTTTTTCCTTTTCACCGAACATTCATCGTTTTCATATCACTGCTTCCCGGTAGAAACAGACAAGATATGTACATCAGAGGTACAGATAAGAAAGCACCGTTGTCACATCAGAGATTTCGTGGAGATTAATTAGAATTGAAAATCTTTAACCCTGACTTGAGATTTCTAAAACAAGCTTATGACAATCAATATTTAAAGAAAAATGATACGTAATGATGTTCAACAATAATATTTAAACGCCGATGATAAATTCACTACGAAACAGCGCCAAGATAATTAATTGTTTTAAATAAGAATTAACGATAATTTAATCGCTGTAATTTTTCGCGGCGCTCGAAAATTCAGATCTCGATTACTAAACCGGATCACACTAAGTTCGTCTCACGAAATTCAGCGGACTCAGCTATAATCTGATACGAATATTTTACTAATTTCTGCGCGACGAAGAATAGATTCAACCCGATTTGTAAAATCAAAATCAGCGATATACATTCATTTACGTGAAATAAAATCAAAACCTGATAAGTCAAATCGCTTTCCGGGCCGAACGACACAAAGAAGAAAAGCGATATTATGTCCCATGATAGCGAATAAAAAAAAAAAAAGGACAAACATCAAACGATCGGCGGTGGTCGGAACCGGGAGAACGACGCGCAGAGAGTTTTTTTACTTTATTCTTTAAGGCTTTTCTGATTCGATTTTAATCGTCTGATTTCATCACGATAAACACGAAGTCGCCACGCGATGCAGTGCCACGAAGACTAAAACACACGATTTCACCGAGACCAGAACAGGCTATAAAACCCAAATTTTGGGCTTTTCGTATCTACGCCATTCCAATGGGCCCACTTTTCTACCAAGAGGGCAGTTACTCTATCGCCACGAGTTTCACGCGACACCAAAATTTCATTTTGTCAGAACTCCAAGAGCAGCAAATTTTCCACTTCAGGTTATTTCAGCCTAAAGACTATATAACGACTTCTGAATATTCTGTAGCATTCATAAATTTCATCCAGTACTTTAGATCAGCTTCTTGTGAATTTTGGTGAATTCCCAGACTATTTTCTGACAAATCACGAATTTCTGACCTGCTTCCGACAATGGGTTAAAAATTCCTCTGCGATTTTATTCAGACAGTTCAACGTAATCTTCGTGAACGCTAGCTGCTTTCTTTAGACTATATTGAAAGTTCCTTTAATGCTAGGACCCACCATATCTGAACTGATTTTGTGCCCACATATTTTCTCGAAAATTTGACTCAGAAGACCAAGTCACAGAATCGCTTCTATTTACTGACACGCGCGATCTAATACATCGGAATACGCTAAAAGAAAGCGCTTTAAAGCTAACCGCGCCAAGCTACAAGAAAGAGCAGCGTTTAAACTTTATTTTCCAAATACTAAATGCATATTATTATTATTATAAATCGTTGCGACGCAGATTCATTGCCAGCTTCAAACCATTTTCGCCAGTTACTGAATGAATTAAATCGTTAACGTTTTTTGCTAAACCATAATCAGCTGTGCATCGTTTTAAATCGTAAAACCATTTTCGCCAGCAGCGCATAAACTGCTAATAATTAAACCATTTTTCGTTGTGTTAGCAAAGAGTTAAATTGGCTAATAATTAAACCATTTTTCGTTGTGCTAAAGAAAGATGTTTGAGAAAACAGTCTTCCCTAGTTCTGTTACAAACCGGCCAGAGGTAGATTCAGACGCGCATCTACAGCAGATTCATACATGGCAGTTTGGCTCGGCCTGTAAACTTGCATACATCACGCATTTAGTGCCGGCATCAAAGCAAGACGCACGCGGCGATATAAGGTTACGAAGCCTCTAACTACATACGCTGGTTTTTCGCCAATTCGCGCCAATTCCACCATATTCACCGGAAGCGACGCTGCGAATTGTGTCCGCCCAACGCAAGACGCCGCCGTGCTTCCGTGTTCACGGCAGACAAGAGTTGAAAATAGCCTCCGTAATGGCTGACGCTTTATAAGATAATATGCGCCAAAATCAACCATTTGGCTCTGGCCGCCTGCGCCCGAGAGTTTTAAAGCTGAAACTGGCCAGCCGAAGCCCCGCTGGGGATTTCAAACACCGCGGTCAAGCTCCCGTGATTTTAAAGCAAACTAGCTGGTTTCCCGTGTCTCGCTTTATTCAAAGAACGCGGCCGTTCCCGCATCCCGCTTTACGAAGCTTTCTCGGTAAACTTTTAAAGCCAGTGCCGCCATGAAAGGCTTTTAAACTTTTCAAACAAAGAGCAAAGAAGTTGTTGAAAGTTTAATTCGGTAGTTTTTATAAACTTCTGGCAAAGTAAAACAATAAAGAGTTTTATGCTTTAAATAAAAGCAAAGCAAAGTTAGTTAGCAAAGAAGTTTTTAAACTTTTAAAAGCAATAGCATAAAAAGTTGTTAAGTTGTTGCTTTTAAACTTGAAAAAAGAAAGCTTCGGAAATAATTATAAAAGAGAGTTTTACATTTTTCAGACAAGTCTTAAAACAAAACGTTTTTATAAAGATACACTCACCGAGCTCGCTTAGCCTATTATTTTCAGATTTAAAAACTATTTTCCAGTGACAAGACGCAAAGACACGTGAGCATAATAGTATTTGTCCCGACATCAGATAAGTGCCGTTAGTAAGAATATCAGGCAAATACTTAACTCAGACATAACGAACATACGTACGTATTACGTAGTTAGCTACAGAACTGCTGGCATGCCGGCCGCCATATTTTCGATATGGGCAGTAACCCACGATACAGATTCGTGACACGCCCCATGCAGCCGTTACGTCAGCCGGTTTTTTCCAGCCGTTAAGATTTTTAACAAATCTTAAGTTAGAATATGCAAAAATTTTTATGCGAGGTTTTGAAGAAGAATACCGCCGCTTCATTGCAGTTTAATGCTATAGAATCTACGATTCATGAAATACAAGATACCGCCACTGGTATGGGGTGGGGTGTAAATAACACAGATCGTGTTGCGCTTCAGATACAACGACCGCACATGAGAGAGATGATACCACCGTGGAAGGTGGCATCGCAGGCGCATCGTAACCATGCATGTTCAAACTCAGCACATACATATCAAGCTATCTACCAGTCGAAAGCCTCGTAACACAAAGACTACGCGCCGTAGTTATGACGTAGGCGTCACCCTCAGAGAGCACTCCAATCCGCTTCCGAGCCGTCCCACAAAGACTGTGAGAGATGAGCACATAATGGGTTCCACTACCGCCTATGGAATCAAATTTCTCCAAGAAACAGGATCGCCTGACCATCCTGCCACCGTATGGAGCTCATGCCGGGATTGTTTATTAAATAGAAAGAAGACAGATTAAGAATAGAGCCATAATGACGCCGTGAAGCAAATCGTAGGCTCCACCACCACTCTAGAGAGGTTATCACTAACCCGAGGTCGATACAGAGAGTACAGAGCTTCGCGCCAAGCCATTTGGACTACAAAGTGGTGATTCAGAGGCGCTGGTTATGGCTAGACCAGAATGCGCTTGATTTTGTTACGTGGGTCAGCAGTAAATGAGCAAAGAGTCTTGTTTTCCGGCTCACAAGACAAAAGGCTGACGGGGCGACGCCGCGAGAGTGAGGTATCCTAATGGCATATCATGGGACCAATTTTCAATAAGAGTTCACTACAGTCTTTCTCAAAGTCATAAGGACTAAAATTGGAGTGAGTTTTTAAAGCTGTAACGTAAGAACACGCGTTGTCGACATGGTAAGAGGTTCTGAATCCAGTTAGATCGGTTCCATATATTGTCATGAAGCCATGAAGTGCAAAGGTTTTCGCCTGACGCAGCGATCTGATCCGAAAGTGCATTTGTCTCTGTGGTTCCTCATAATAGATTTTGGGACTTAGTCAGTGTACCCGAGAGTTTGAGCAAAGCACTCACAAAACCATGGGTCGTAAAGAGACAGTGAAAGTAAGAGTAAGAGGAGGCACCAGACACGTCCCAACAAAGCTCGTGACGCGAAAGGCAGAAGAAAAGCAAGAGCAGAGGTTATGTGAGGCCGAGGTGTGTCGAGGAGCTATCTCTACCGTGGATCGTTGAGGCCCCCGGGGCCTAGCGCTGGCACCTGCAGTATTCTCTCAGACGTCACGTGTCAAACAATACATCGCCGAGCAAAGAGACATACTGTAGGAGCTCATCAGGGCCAGAAGGCCATTTTATTAGAGAGTGTCTTCAGCTGACAAAGTGACACGTGGTTGGGCCTAGCCACCCCACACCCGAGAGACGAGCACTCGTGAGGTCTTCAGGAGAGGTTTGCTGCAGAGGGCCATGTGCCTGGGCAGAGGTGGCCGTGGTGTAGGCAGAGGCAAGGCTCCAGGATACAGACAGAAATTCCTCGCACCAAAGCCGTATATGCCATGACCCAAAGAAGATGATGTGTACCTCTGGATGTGGTTACTGTGTTATTTCTATCCGATCATGATGCTTATACATTAGTAGACCCAGAGCCACGATCATCAGCCCAAGCCATTCTTAGATCGTTTTCCGACAGACCAACCATTAGAGGGTCGTATGAGAGCTTCCCTTCCAAATTCGAGATCCTACTACAGTATTGCAGTAGTCGAGACAGAGAGTTATGATCGAGACAGAGTTCCCACGGACCAAGGGCCTTAGATATGAGGGGATTTGATGTGGTTTTCACAGATCGCGTTATCTCGCCGCATGTGAGCCACATCGATTGTTATAAAAAGGAAGTAAAGCTTAATAGGCCAGGGAAATTGGAGGTAGTTCAGAGGAATAAGTAGACAAGCATCTTTCCAATATGATCTCCGCCACGTGCAGTAGTGAATGCCGCAGAAGGTCGCTGTATATCTAGCTTATGTATGGAGACAGGAAGGATCTTGAAGGATGAGATTCCAACAAGCGAGAGTTCGATGTATTCCCAAATGATATTAAGGTGATTTCCTCCAAAGAGAGTGATCACCATCGATTTGATCCCGTGGACCGAGCCCATTTCATTCCTCTCATAGGATGGCTCCTGTGAGATCGAGAGAGCTTTAAGGCCCAATGGGAAGAATTTGTTATAAGGGATTCATTCGACCGGTTATATCCCCAGCCAAGCCCCAGCTTTCGTGAAAAAGAAAGACGGGAGTTCATACCAGGTATAGATTAAGGCAAATGAACAAAGTTACCGATTCGCAATCAAGATCCACTCCCTGTGATCGATGAGCTATTCATCAACTCCAGGGGTCCTTTAGAAACAAGATAGATTTGGTGCCCGGTATCATCAATGAGGGCGCAGTGAGGGGCATGTTCAAGATCATCCATTACACGCTACTTTACATTATGAGCCGTGATGCCGCTGCTCGACTAATGCTCCACAAATATTATGGATTTACGAAACTATATTCAAATATTGACAGTTCAAGTATACTTTATCGATTATATCCCATATTCAGTAGTTCGAGAACATTCCAATCTGAGGATTGTGTCACAGACCCTAAGCAAATGACACAATGCCGTTCTGAGTAAATGTCACGGCTCAACATGTGGCATTCCTAGGTCATCATTTCACCTGACAAGAGTGTGGATTCTCGTAATATAGCTAAAGTGGGTAATTGAACCACCAAAGAATGTGTCGAGGCCGTGCCTCTTCCTTCATTGGGTTATGACACAAGTGTTTGTCGAGGTTCTCCAGATAGCAAAATGCAACGGATCGTTTCTTAACAAGAAAGATGTTAAGCATGATTGCGTAGAAGCCTGTCAACAAGAGTTTTTGAGAGTTGAGCATGGGGACACTTCAAATCGCTTTAGCTTACCCAATGGAAGAGATGGATTTGCGGTTTATATGGATGCTTCGGGCGTACTGGTTGTGCTTCAGATGCAAATGATGTGTGATCATGCTCATTTTTACTGTTAAGCACTGAGGAGAATTGATCCACACCCACTTAGAGCTCAAGTGCACTAAGTAATGCTGCACCAAAACATGGGAGACATTATTTATATATGTTCATGAGGATTCACGATCACAAAAGTCTTCAATATATTTTCACCCAAAAGAGTTAAACCTGGAGGCAACAGCATGCTTGGGTTTCTGAGCATGACCACACCACTACTGAGCACCATCCAAAAAGCCAATGTCGCAGCGCATGCCTCGAAAGAGGCGACCGTAGCCTTCATCTCTTAACAGACTCAGGTTATCCTCCCACTCACTGAAGATCCGGCAGCCTTGCTGATATCGGAGACTGAGGACTGTGGGAGCCTTGCTGGGTCATGATTATGTTGGGATCTCTCTGCTGATCGGATTTATACAGCCAGATCCATGGGACATAAAGCCTATGAAGATGTGGTACATACAGCCAGTCAAATTAATACTGTATTTGAGAACAGGTTATTAGAACAAAGTAGTTTGTATGATAGTCAAGAGAGACATTATGAATACATCCACCTGTTGGTATGCTACATCCGCATACGTGACAAAGCCATGACTTCGTTAACATTACATCATGAATCGATGAACATGATTGTGTTTCGCCCAGATGTCTAACCTGGGTCAGAGCTACAGAGCACTTGAGCCAGGTATGGCCAGCCATTCCCATTCCAAGATAACGAGAAGATCACTAATGAGCTTGCACGTCTCCATCACCAAAGGCGTGATGACATATATGACAGCACGATCGATCAATGGCTCTGCCCATTCACCAATTAATGTTGAGATTCACTGTGTTAGCAAGTTATAATGATATAGTGACTTCAGTTCCAAGCCATAGTTTGATATCAGATCCCATGTTCACATCATTTCTTGGCCTAGTCTACAAACAAATAAATATAGATCACTGCATTTCCCAACATTCATCCCCAAAATGTGATACAAAATGAGAGGATCTTGATCCATTAGAGATTATGTCGAGATCAGCACGTGATCCAGCAGTCAGACACCATTCTAAGACTAAATTGAAATATTTCAATATCGTGTCAAGATTATACTAATTATATATTGACTCATTTGTAAACAAAGACTTATGTGTTTAGATGAGGTCATAGAAGACTTAGTGAAATCTGAACTAAGACATCACTTAGAAAAGAAAGTTTTTCGTTGATAACTCAAAGATAAAGAGATAGATAAAAGCATGGTAATAACCACTAGACTCACAGATAAAGTAATTATGCCTTTGAAGATTTCACTTTAAACACAGATTATAAAACGGCGCAGTTCTTACCATGATAATTAACCTATGAACAAAACAGCAAAGCGGCCAAAGAAATATGAGCCAAGTTATCTCAGAGTATTTAAGACAAGGCTGATGTCCATTTGGGCTCACGCACAACATATCCCATCCTTCACGACAGAGATCAACCACCCATTAAAAGGCTGAAAATTTGATATGAGGACACCACATTTGTAAAACCAAGAATGGTTACTAAAAGAAATGATTCCATTAAGAAGTCTTATTAAGTGAATCCACAGAAAGGGAGCTACTGGTCAGAGCATCAGGATGCTACTGGTCAAGACTCACTTATTTTCCATATAGATAGATTAGCCTCTCTTTGAGCTAATATTCATTCCTCGGCAGATCAAATTCCGGCATATAGAGTGATTTGTAATCATCCTTAGAGTTACTAAAGATATTGCAAACATAAGATAAGAGCACTGCGTCACATCAGATGTGAGATGTAACAGAACAAATTTAACCCTAATGGAGATTAAATGAAGTGGCAGATAGATCATTATTTAAGAAACATACATGATAATTGTTAATGCTATAGTGCGAGACTTAAAATGATTTGCATGAAACTTGATACATGTTAAGCACAAATATATAAAATATAATATGTATATGAAAAGGAAGAATATATATAACATATATACATATATATAAATTTGTAATTAATAAATATATAAGAAAGATAATTAATTGCTTTAATAAGAATGATGATAATTGACCATTTTTTCTGTTTCGAATTCTCTGATCTTGATTAACCCGACCACACTAAATGTTTCCGTCATTGAACGAAAGCTTAATTCGTAGTAAGTTTTGTTTAATCCTAAGATACCAATATTTCACAATTTCTGCAATGCATTTAAATAGAAATGAACTAAACCATTTTTAAAATCAAAACGGTAAAGATATGTTAATATTCATTTCACAGAAATAAATTAACCTGATAAATGAATTGCTTTCAATGAACTGGGATGCACAAAGAAGAAAGAATGGTCTAATACGTTAAAATTAAAAAGGACAAACATCAATGGATTACAGGGGCGGTCAACCAGAGAACGACGCGCAGAGAGCTTTTTTTACTTTAGTCTTTGGGCTTTTCTTTCTGACTTGTAGCTTTCTCAACCGCTTCCATTTCATCGATAAAACACGAAAAGTCAGTTTACGCGACGAGGCGCACGCGCGGGAAGACTAAACACACGATACCACCGAGACCAGGAACACAAAACCCAACTAGCTCATTCACGCCATTCAATAACCAGACTTTCACAAAGAGTAGTTATCTGACGACAGAACACGCTGACACTGGGTCTCGCCATTGAACCTAAGAGCAGGAATTACTTCGAAGGTTTCATCAAAGACGATATAACGACTAGACACCCTAGGCATCTATAATTCAACCAGTACTTTATCATTGTTAATTTTTAAATTTTGACTATTTTCTATACCACACTCGGATCAAGTTTCACGCCAGCACAAATTTCTTGATTTGATCAACAATCAACAGAATTTCAGAATGTAAAGGTAACACTAAAAGTCCCTTTGGGCCAGACCAATGGACATGTCAATCTTATTTCAAAAAACAACATATTTTCTGCATGTAATTTAACACTGTCATAAATGTTTCACATACGATTTACAAGTATCTAATAATAATACATCAGCCACAGAGGCTAAAAACAAATAAGAAATTAACTCGCCGTTTTAAGGTAGAAAATGAAACGTTTTAAACTCATTTTCCAAATACAGTTGTATTATTATTATTATTATGAAATCGTTTTGTGACTTGATTCGCTGCTTTGAATGAACCATTTTCAGTTAAGGTGCGAATAATTTGAACGCAAATTGCCAGCCAAACATAATTGAAATGACGCTTAAATTAGAAACGATTTTCGTTAGTTAGTTGAGTTAGTAAATGCTTTCAATAATTAAAACCATTTTCTGCCGTTAAAGGCAAGAAATCTGGGCTAATAATTAAAACCATTTTTCGCCAGCAGTTGTTAACGTTTATAAAATGCGCCTTCCTGGGCTTCTACAAGCAAAACCTGCTGCAGGACCCACAAGATCACGCGGCTGCTAGATCTCATACGCATTTGCTTCGCCTGGTCGCTAAATCTCAAAGACATACATCACGATATAAATAACGCGCACGCATGCTGTGAAAGATAAGGCGTTACGAGCCGAACTACAGGCGCGACTACGACCAGTCAATTCCACCATTCCACGGAAAGCACGACTCCGCGCCCTTCCACCAAGACGGCCACCAGTCCGTTTTCACTGCGGCATTTAGCAGTTAAAATAGCTCCGGGCGATTGACAAGCTTATAAGCATAATATACAGCTAAAATCAACTATCGGTTCTGTCATTGCTTCTTCCTAGAGCTTTGAAGAAACGCTGCTAAGCCCCGCTAGATTTCAAACGACGGCTGGTAAAGTTCTCCCGTGGATTTGAAAGAATCGGTCGGTTCCCAGCCTCCCGTTTTATTTTCAAAGCACGCTGGCTGAGCCTCTGCTTCCTGCGCATGAAAAAGTTTCTGCAGAACTTGAAAGAAAGCTGCTTTACAGCGTTGGGCAAACTTTTCAAAACAAGTATAAAGAAAAGAAGAAAGCTGACTTGTGTTTTTATAACTTCTAAGAGTTAAAACAATAAGAGATTTTATAAGCTTTTAAAAGTAAAAGTTAAAGCAGTTAAAGAAAGAAAAGCTTTAAACTTGAAGTTAAAGCAAGATAAAGTTAAAGTTGTTATAAAAGTTTTAAACTCAAAAGAAAGAAAAGTTTTCCAAAATAATCAGAAAAGAAGCATATTTTTGAGACAAGCTTCTAAAAACAAACGCTTTATAAAAGATACACTCACCGGTTTCTTTAATCATTATTTCAGATTAAAAACTATTTTCCGCGTGACAAAAGACGCAGCATCGGAGTACATTGTGTTTCCTTTGCCCCGGACATTGCATAAGCGCCAGCAGCAATATCGCAGCGAACACTAGACCTCAGAGCACCAACATGCGATGCATGCAAAGAGTTACAGGAACGCGCTTACTTCACACATATTTTGATACAGCGTAAATCGTGATGTATACGGATTTGGAGAGATATATCCATATGCAATTAAGAGGTCAGTTTTTCCACGTTAAAATTTTACCAAATCTTAAAGTTAATATAAAAGAAAAAATTTTATAGTATGCTTAAAGAAGAATACTGGGCCGCTCACAGAGTTTCTCAATGTTGTAGGGTAACGCTACTGATTTCAGAGTAACACGCCCCGCCACCGGAAGGTGGGGTGTCATCTCTTTTAATCCCCTAAAATTAACAACTTTCATCTTAATTACATAAAGTTCACATGTGTATATACATTATGGGATTAGAATAATGATTATGTGAGATTTGGCAATATTGAACAGAATTTATTTTATATAAGTTTGAATTCAGATTCTGGGCTTTATTATATTCGGGGATTAATTTAGATATTTGGGTTCAATCATATTTTTGTGTTCTTAAATCCATTAACTTAAATATTTTGGGTATACTTTCATATTGTTAATTAAAAATTATGATATTTTGGATGTAATTTTAGGTTCTCATGTGTTTAATTGGTCTTGAATTATGAAAATCAAATTTCAAACAGCTTTACTCAATCCTAAGTTATCACTTTTTGAGTTGTTAATTAGTATAAAGTTTATAAGTAAGCTTAACTTTTATTTAATTTAGTATGATTAAAATGTTAGATATCCATATTAAATTAGGCTTAAATAATTAGATATTTAAATTGAGTTGATTGTATATATTATGTGTTAATGAAAAGAATAATTCAATAATTTTGAGTTAATAAAACAAGTTCATAATATGTTTTTAAATAATCTTTTTTGTCTCTAATAAAAAAAATAGAAAGATGATTTTCTTTTTTATAAAGAATCTAAATTTTGTTTTAAGAAAAATTCAAAAAAAAATTTTTAACCAAAATGTCCTTCATTCATTTGTTTTTAAATAAGATTGTCCATTTTTTAAATAAAATAACTTTCAAAGCACCAATAAAATGAGGCTTCCTAATAAGAATAAAAATATTTTAAAAAAAGTTAAACTGTTAATTTTCTTTAAATTTTTTTATAAAATAAATGTAAATAATTATCTCCTAAATAAAAATCGTGATCATATAACTTTTAAAAATAAAATCGGATATCCCTTTATAAGTCGAATAATTTTTTTTATGTATCGAGTCATGCTATCTTCTTTTCTATCCATAATTAATTAATTAATTGACACAGCTTATCTAAAACTTGTTTAATAGACACTTTTTATACGGCATGAGGAGCGCATGTCACTACGTACATTCCCGATAAAATAATTGACTTCCGCATTTGGATTTGCCATGTGATACAACCATACAAGCGCTTTATTTTTATTGCTTTCCTTTTAAAAATAAAACAAAATAAGCGCTGATTCCATTTTTAAAGAAATATTTTTTTCTGCAATAAAACGGCCTACATCGAAGAGGGAATCACGTGAAAAATGTATTGACCGTCATCCCCACCGTGCTTTTACGCTTGATTTGTATATTCAAACGTATCAGATCGTCAAGCTGGACAATCTAAAATTTTCTTTTCCTAGTAAAAATTAATTATTATAAAAATTATACTATAACTAATTTAAAATTTATATACGATGAAAATAAATTGATTTTAAAAATATGACCAACCTAAATGTTAGTTTATAACTTAAGAAAAAGTTTGATTCAAAGGAAAATAAAACATAAATTTCTTAAAATGCAATTATTAAAACTAGTTGTTTTAAAATTTTTAAAATTTTAAATGATTTAGACTACGTCAAGAATACACATAAAACCACTTAAATTTATTTTAAAAATACATTTTTAACAAATATCAAACTTTTTTAAAGTTGCAATAGTTTTCAACAAATTATTAAAATTTGTGAATAGTATTTATGAGTTGAAAAATAATGCTTATATGATATTGATTTGTAAATTTAAGAACCTTCACAATTTTTATAATGTATCTATCAATAATTTTTCTTTTTAACTGATATTGTAATGCTGGCCAATTACGTATGAGCAAAAGAAAATGTTAAAATCCCCAAGCGGCATGAATGACGGCAGGACGAGTAAAACTCTCCCAAGAGTCGACGAAACTCACGACGACAACTTAATGAGACATCAACTACAAAGTAAGACGAGGAGTCCACATTTATAAGAAAATTCACTGCTAGATATTTTGTTAGAATGTGGCCAAAGAATGCATTTGCACAAGACCCTTATTTTTGTTCTATAAATTAAAAGCTGTATTTGTTTAAACAAATAATATTGATTCAAATAATAATAAATCGATAGATAAATATAAATAGCTACAAATCATATATAATGAAATAATATTTAGGCTAATAATATAATAAATCGCATAAAACCTATAAATTCATAAAATGGGGCTTATTAAAAATATGCACCGCTTTAACAAGCCGCAATAACCAATAAATAAGATGATGAACAACATCACATAACACAAAAATAAACTAAAAATATTAATTTTAGTGAAAACCATTTTATTAAGCAAAATGAAAGAAAATATTTATACGGAAGTTGATTTTAAAATAAGAATAATAAAAAAAAATAATTTTTGACAGACTATAAGAGACTATTTGCCTAAAAATAGTTTTAAATAGTTTTGAGAAGAAAACTTTAGAAACTATTACATTAAAGTTTATCTGAAAAAACCTAAAATTATTTTTAATTATGCTTATTTTAATTTATTTTATATAGTAGTAGAGTTATGCGCATTTTAAAATATTAATTTAAAAAAGGATAGAATAATATTTTCACTAAAATAATACTTAATAAACCATAGGAAGACCGACCCTTGTCAGGTTGTTATTCTCGAGGTGACCCCACAAGGATTTTCAGGGCTATGACTTTATTAATTTTTTTTGGGACAGCTTATGGATACTTTGTAAAAAAAAATAAAACATATGGCTTACAGCCTTAATCATGAAATTTCCAAATTATAAAGAAAATGTGAAACATGTTTCCACCGCATTCAACCGTGTTCTTAATCGTGCCTTTTTACCGCAAAACAAACATACTTTTATAAATTTTCTCGAAAACTCAATCATTCCACATGACCGCATTCTGAGAAGTTGTCTGTAGGTTTTGATGTTCGTGATTCTTATAACATGATTAATGTTATATTCAAAAGGAAAATAAAACATACATTTCTTAGACCATTTCTTAAAAACTAGTTGTTTGAAAATTTTAAAGTTATTTAGAAAATACTTCGAGAATACACATAAAACCACTTTAAATTTGTTTTAAAAATACATTTTTAACAAATGTATCAAACTTGTTTTTTTAAGTTTGAAATTTGTGACGCCCCAAAACCCGGGGGTCCGTTGACTACCCGTCAACCCGCGGAATACTCCGCGTGGAACGCCTGCATCTGACATTTTTCACGAAAATCGGCAGTCTCCTTTGTACGGAGCTCTACCCAATGGCAAAACCTCGAGATAAACTCCGTCCCAAATGTACCCAATATATCATCACACGAGTAAAACTACCATCAAAATTTCCATAAACAATACTCAGCAATATACCTCAACTATATCCTATAGTTTCAAAGAGTTAAACAATTCTCTTTATACAACATATTAAAATTCCAAACTCTAATACACGATACATCACAAACCAAAGCCACAAACCGCCTTTCTTCTAAAACAGCTTCTATGACGTGCCGTTTCCTCGCTCGCTCCCCGTACTGCAAAACCCATCCTCGACAGCAATGTGAGCCAACGCCGCAATAATCCCCAGCGGCTACTCTCCACCCAGCAAGCCAAGCACGCCGCAATGTTCCAGCACAAACACACATCCAAGCAAATTCGTGATTCTACTGAATGTCTACATGTCATCCCCATGTCTCGAGTCCTCACCGAATTTCACACTCGCTGCCATGTATGAGAAAATGATCAGCCGCAAACAAAACCTATTTGTTCTGAAAATATACTACCTAAAATATTCGGGTAAAAATACGACTACCCTCCGAGGCGAATTGGTTGCGAGCCTAAACAACACCTCACCGAATGATCTATCGCCCATCTCCTAACTCCAATTTCCTCCAATATCATCCGAAATTCCTTCAAAACATTTTCATTTTTCTTTCAATTTTTCATGTCATGCACTCACCTAATTTCTAGGCTACCTAGTGCATATGAGATGCATTATGCAATTTCAATCATTTTCAACCAATATATCAATATGCATATATTATCCAATTTAGAATCACACATGTAATTCAACAATATCAATCAACTCCCAAATATGTCACTGAAATAATCATTCCATTTCCACTCATTTACACTCCACAATTATATTCCATATAATTGTGACATCAAGTTAACACATCAAGTTATGCATTAATATATTAAATTCATCTCACGGCCTATGAACACAATTATATTTTATATAATTATATCATTATACTATTTATTTCCACACAACTGTAAATGATTCATTTATCAATTTCAAGCACTCCAACACATGGACATTTTTTTTTGGGTCTATTTACACAAACCCGCAGACTGCTTTTTACAGTCCCAAAATTGCAGCAAGTGGGTCGTTCACCTGGGCAAATTTCCACTATCCTACATCTGCCCCACCAAACCGATTTCCAGCTATTCTACCTCAGCGACACAACATAATGACACGCTAATTTCTCACACACACTCTGGGTTCAGCCTCTCGACTGTCACACAACAAAAAGCCCCAAAATTCCTCACAATTCTCGGGCCCCACAAGCCAGACCGATAAAATCCATTTCCTCCGCCAAACCAACCGAAACATGATTAGCAAATTTATGAATTTAAACAATCTAAACAAACCCTCAGAATGTCCATTGTCATCATCGGGTTTCAATAAACGAACACCCGGCCCCAAGATTCAGACCGATCAACCGCTTCAAGGCCTCAAGCTAACCGAAACATTGAAAAACACTTAAATAAAGTGTAAAACCCAAGTAGGGAGAAACCCTACCTCTCGGAGTTTGTCAAAAACTCACAAATCCGGCATCTATCACACAGAAGTCATCCGCTGTGAGCGCCTTTCCTTTCATTCCGAAGACCGCCGATCATTTGATCGCTGCGGATATTTTAGAGAGAAGTTTCTCTCTCTAAAGAAATCTATAAAAAAATGGCATTTTTTGGTCTTTAAAATGGGAGAGATGACACTGCTGACTAATTTAGCATTTAAATAATTTAAAACTTCTAAAATGACGCTTATGTCCTCTTTCCCTTTGATGATTCGCCTATCTCTACTTCCATTTTTCATCATTTCTCTGTTTTTGTACCAATTTATGGTACATGATTACTTGTTATGATGCGATTTTCGTCATGATCGAAGGCTGCATACGACCGAAACGCGATGCTCAAATCGCAGAAATTCGATTGGTCCCTAATTACGAAATTTTACTTGCTAGCTGGGGATTTTGAGAGATCATTCCAACGGAACTGCTTCATCATCCGAGATCTAGAGAATAAATTGATTTTTAACCGAAATTAACAATTTCAGAATCGGTAAATACATTTTGCCATTTTTCTAGAAATCGACTTTCTGGCCTACAAAATAGTTTTCAAACAAATTGTTATGATTTGTTTAAGAACCTTCACAATTTTTTTTTTAAGTATCACAACAACTTTCTTTAACTCGACATAGAATGCACAGGTCGCTTATGTAACGGAGGCAAGAGTGGAAAGACTATGCCCTCAACAAGATGGAGAAGTCATCCTGAATGGAAAGAGTAATCTCACCAAGATGTTTCGCATCCGGAAGCCTAGATGAGAGTTGTTTTGTACCTAGTTTCTCTGGGTAGTACCCCTTCTGCTAATTAAAAAAAAAAGTAAAACAAGAAAATTATTATTACAGACTGAGCGTTGAAGCATTTTATACATATTTCGACTAACCTATAAAATTATGAAATTAAGAATTAAATAAAATTTCGGGCCTAAAGATTTTAAGACAACCTCAAATTGATGATTGGTAGAAAACAAACAAAAAAATCTAACACTAAACCTATATAGACTACATGAGATCAATAAATGGATAAATTTATTGCGGTTCTAAGAGCATCTTCAAAGAAGGAAGAATACTTAAATTTGTATGCTAAATTAAAACAAAGCTCTAGCAAGGGAGCAATAATGAGAGCAAAACGATTGTCGACTTAACAAATGATCATCTATTTTTGTTAAATTTGGCTATAAACTGCTTCATCAAAGAAAATTGAAAAAAACATCTTCACCCTTATAATATAGCCAGCTGGACAAAAATGATTTTCATAATATGACCGTTGGAGATGGAAATTTTTTGTGTTTTAGAGATTCCTTTGAAAAAAAAAAAAAAACAACCAATCTCCTTTTTAAAAATTCTATAAAACCCTAATACAACGAGAAATCAAGAAAATATTTATCGCCTGCTATCAACTTATTTATTAATCCCAACACATTGATTTTTTTTTTTTCCTATAGTTGATAAATTATTGTTTTTCATAAGAACTACAAATAATTCTAAAATTATTTAGTTTATTATGGAACATAATTTCAACTACAATTTAATAAATATTTTATAGTGTTTAAGTGATATAGATGCATGAAGGGTATATGATGTAATTATTAAAGAAGATAAAGTGTAAAATTTGAATAGATTTGGTGATATAAAACTTAGATGTCATCAGCCGAGAGATGATCTAGCTAAAACTTTAGCTAAATCTCAAAAATGACTTTGTATAAAAATATAACTTAGATGTTTCAAGATGACCCATTGCACTCTAAGGTCCTAAGAAAAACTCAAATAGATGGCTATAAAAGCAACCAAAAAGATTTTAATCGATCGAAGATTTATTAATGGGTTTAAGAATTTTTTGTTTTTGAAAATTGTATTATATTTCTAAACAAAGAAGGATTGTTATTATTTATTTTTTAAATACAAAAACGATGTTATCTTATTTCGAGAAACGATTCTCAACCCATGTGATTCCTATTTTGCTTTTGAAGCTGATAGTGAGAATGCTGTTTACATCCTTTAAAATGACCAAATGCAGAAAATGAAACCCTTTTAATGGGAAACTGTGTGTTCACTTCATACATGTACAGATGAGTAACAAATACAAAAGGTATAGTCGAATCCACCAAAACAATGAAAGGATTGATATTAAAGAACTCGCGTAAGGGCAGGTGAACACTGACCCACATGGGGCCATCACAATAAAGGAAGGAAAAAGAAGAAGATGATGCTGAAATCAACCAATACTCAATGTACCACGTCACAAAGAAGGATTTAAAATATCGATTGGAAATAGATATATCTAAAGATTTGATTTTATGGATATATACGATATATCTGAGATATATCAATGGATATTTTTACATGAATATCAATATATTGTATTAAACTCGCTGTGATCAATCCATAACCGCTGACGTCGCATCAACCGGGTCATTTAAATATATCTCTGATATATCTCCGATATATCCCGATATATCTCAGATATTTTACCAAAAAATTAAACTAACGCGCGCGTATCTCATAGACCTGATATTCTACGATATATCGATCCAAAACTGATATATCGGCGATATATCGGTTATCGCTGATATCGTGTCGAACATCACCGATATCGGATATATCGGAGATATATCGACATATATCATGTTTTCATCATCGATCCAGAGCCACAAAATTAAGAGGAGGGAAGAAGAATTTTGAACATGTCAATGTCATTTCACCATTCCATTTATTTACCATTTCGATTTTTCTATAGTCTTTATTTATGACTTCAAATACCGCTATTGTTTTTTCGCGGGTCTATATTCTCTATTTAGATTTCTCGTAATCACATGTTTATTGTGGCCTGATTCTTCATGGTTATAGGATCTCTACATATATCGCGTGTCCAAGTGTCCTATTGACTTAATTTTTTAAGAAAATTAAGAGTTTGATTACGTGTTAATCTCATGAGACTTTAAAATTAACAATAAAATAAATTATCAATGATTTTAAGAGGATTCGATTGGGTATTCCTACCTTATATGACATTAGCAAAATCGCATACTATAAGTCACCCTCATGATTTCAAAATAATATTAGAATTTGATTTATAAGAAAATTATATGACTCTTAAAAACTAAAATCATAATTTAAGTTTAATATAAATATTATACTCTTTTTACTCTCTACCCAGATATTAACCGAACTCATGACTTTTAATTACACATTATGTTAAACAATCAATTTTCCTAAACCTCAATATTATAAATATTTGTAACTTTTAATTTGAGTTAAGACAACTTAAGCTTAACTTAAACACGGATTTAATAATTTTATAATATTTATAATATATGCTACCGATATTATAAGTTTTTATATTTTTAAGAAAATATCATATTATATTATATATTCTATTACCTTCGTAAAAACAAATTCTAAATTTTTGTTTGTTTTTCATTACCATCTTGAAGTTTTTTGTAATTATTATTTTGTATTATGTCATCTTATTAATTTGAATTTAAATTCCACAAACTGAATTCAACTTAAAACCTAAAATAAACTTCAATATATATATATATATATATATATATATATATATATATATGTGATGCCCCAAACTTAGTGCCCGCTGACCACCACAACCCGCTAATACAAGTGGTCACGTTACCCGACGCCACTTCGCACACTCCAGTGTAGTTTTGTACGGAGCTCTACCAAAATACATCACTGCACAAACCCGTCCCAAAGTTAGCCCAATATAATTACAAATACGAGTAAAACGACCACTTTGGCCCATAACCGTGACGCCCCCAAAACCCGGGGTTCGCGACCACCGCTTAACCTCGCTTAATAATATAAGTGGATGCTCCAAGCATTACCCACTCCACTTCAAAAATCTGCGTAGCCCTTTCAGACAGAGCTCTACCCAAATACAAGACTAAGATAAACTCATCCTAACAAACTAATATAATCCCAACATGAGTGAAACAGCCACTTGGGCCCATGACAGTACTCATAAAGATATACAAACTATGAATCCGACTATATTCAATGGGCCAAGAATAAATATTTACCAGATACCATACACATTAAAAATTAAAACAATTTAATACATGTACATCATCAAAGCCACACCCTGGGCCTTCTCTAACCCGCCTCTAGATCAGGCCGCCTCTCGCACGCTCCCGCATCGTGAAGCAGATCCCACCACTCCAGGTGTTAAACTCAAGAGAGAGTCTCACTCTGCGGGCTACTCACCACCTAAACGCAAACAAGAACGCTCCACAGAAACACTCATTCAAGCAAACGACGATCCTACTCAGTCAGTCTACATGACTAACTCGCATCCCGAGTCCTCACTGACTTCACACTCGCCTAAGTCCCATGAGAATATTAGTTTTATTAGTAGACAACCCTCCGATGTATATATCACCGGCCGCTCCGAATACTGATATATTAATCGCTTCGCGGGATCACCGGCGACATCAATCGTACTCGCCCGACCATCGATATTTTTGGCTTCGCGACTAATCCGATAATATTTTTATACAACCCGAACCTTTTTCCTCTAGACTCATCTCATGCACTCAATTCCTATAACTGATGTTCCAAAGGCATATGGAATGCAATGACGCCGCCCATTACAGTTTAATTCACATGAAATATATAAACATGCATATATTTACAAACAATCAATTCACACAATCAATGTAGATTAATTAATTCACACATCAAAATTAAATTTCACGGAAGCACGATCATACACTAGCATTTAATTTAAATCACCTCGACAACACATATTTTCACAAAAACATTTTTGAGTAACACAAGATCGGGAACAATAAACCCCTACACATTCTAAAATTTAGAAATCAATCGCTGGGCTCACTTAGCGTCCGGCACCACGGCCACGCCCATTATAATAATCAAAGCATGATTATTTCACAATTTCAGTTACTCACCAACCCAACAAATTTCCTGTGCACTACTACGCACCTTGCTCCAAAATTCAGATCCATTCGGTCCCATGTTTTGACCACTGCCTACCCATCTCCACCATATCAATACACCATTTATACAATAAATCATCAAACATGGCACCCAAACAGCCCCTCACTGGGCACGCTACGATTTGGGTTTCAATAGTCTGAATTCCTGGCCCCAAGTTTTTTGGGATCGATCAAACGGCCGTTCAAGGCCTCAAACCAACCGAAACATCGAAAACACTTAAATGAGACAAATCTCGCAAGAGTGAGAACCCCTACCTGGAGTTTGAGGAAACTCTATAAATCCAGACTCCACGCAGCCTTCCCACGCAGTATTCTCGTAATCAAAGCTCGTCACCATCGTGATCGCGCATAACTTAGAGAAATATGCCATTTCTCTCTAAAAAATGCTCTCAAACGAAGCTACTGATCTCCCAATTTGTTCTAATGTTTTTACCTTCGTTCATTTGGGCCGAAGAAGACTATTTGCTAATTGGGTTTTTTCCTCATTTAACTATTCCAAAACGACCTTTATGTCCCTCTTTTTACCAGATTTGATATTCTAAGACTAACTCCTGCTGTCCATTTTCATCATTTCTACTCATACCAATTTATGGCACATGAGTACGTGTTATATGTGACTTTCATCGATCGAAAATCGCTTTACTTCAAGACCAAAAGTCGATGCCTCAAAAACGTGTCGACCCGACCGGCTCCTCGAAAATTACAATTACGGCTAGCTAGATTTCTAGCTAGATCGATTCCAACGGTGAAATCCAGCCACATCCGAGATCTAGAGAATTAACATGCATTTTTAACCGAAATTGTCAATTCAGAATCAAAATTACGACACCCTTATTCCGTAAATCGAATTTCTGCCTTACATAAACAAAGACTCATAAATACATACCAACTATGAATCCAACTATATCCAATGGGCTTCTAAGACCAATTTATTTTTATGCCAACATATATTAAAATCTAAAATTCTAATACATTTAGCGACATCACAAAACTGCCTACAACCTCACTTTCTTTCTATAATGCCTCTGCGATGAGTCGTCTCCCCGCGCCTCCTCAGATCTAAATAATAAATTCCCACGACGCTGAAGCATCGCCGCAGCTAATCGCCCTAAGTAAAGATTCACCAAGCCGCATACTGCACGCCCAAAATTCAACACACATCCAAGTAACGACGATCCTACTTGAATGTCTACATGACTAACTCGCATCCCGTGGATCGCCCAAACCCGGGGTCCCTTGACTACTCCGTCAACCTACGGAAGCACTCGTGAATGCTCCGGGTGACCTGACATTTTTCACGAAAATCGGGCAAAGTCTCCTTTGTACTGGGGAGCTCTACCCAAATACATAATACTTGTATAAATTCGTGATTTACTCCGTCCCAAACAAATTAACATACGCAATATATATCCAATACGCCACTTGGGCCCATAAATAGTACTAATATACATACCAATCATGGTTCAACTATATATCCACGCTATAAGTAGGTGAACACTTTCTTTATACAACACATATTAAAATTCTTAACATTCTAATACATGTATACACCACAAATCCAAAGCCACAATCCAGCTTTTCTTCTAAACTCAGCCTCAAGGACGAGCCGTCTCCTCGCACGCTCCCCGCACTCAGAAAAGGGGGTCCCACGAAAGGGTGAGCTTAACGTCAAGAGACCTAAGCCGCCATCACCACCTGGGCGCAAGGCAACGTCTAATTAAACACACATTCAAGCAAAATGACGATTCTACTTGAATGTCAAGCATGACCAACTCGCATCCCAAGTCCTCATCGACTCTCACACTCGCCAAGCCTCGATGAGAATTATTGTTTTGTTAGCTCATGGACAACCTCGAATAAAGTGATATATATCACCAGTCGCCCACGGGACAGATGTTGTCGTTTGTTTGTGGACAATCCTCACGCAGTATATATCAATCGTCATCCACGATCGATATATTTGCTCATGGACTACCCGATGAATATCACCAGCCGCTTCCGACGATCGACATATTTTTAATTCGACTACCCGATAATTAATATTTTAACCCCTCGAACCATTTTCTGGGGACTCATCTCTACGCACTCACTTATACCCAGTAAGAAATTAAATAAGATACACGATGACGCGCCCAATACAAATAACACATTTAAATATATATATACGAATATACTCGCATAATTCAAATCACACAATCATGGTATGTACTATACATTTATCACATCAAAATTAGCTCACTTGGGCTAATGATCAAACACAGTAATTTCACTGAATTGCTCCTGACCAAACACATTAATTCCCGAAAATATATTTTAGAATCGATTCAGAATAGTGAAACCCTGGGCTACTATCCCGTGAAATCACACCATCGATTCACTTTGAACGTTTCATCGGGCCATTTCCTTCAATCCAATCAACACAAGATTAACACTTGATGAAGAATTAAATCACCCAACACAAGCAGGCAATACTGGGTCGCTCCATTTTTTCTTTCAAAATTTTATCACCCGGTCCCAAGTTTTGGGACTGATCAAACGACCCCTCACGGCCTCATTCAACTCAAACATTAGTAAACACGTAAATGGAGTAAAACTCAAGTAGGAGAAACCCCTACCTCTCGAAGTTTGTCAAAACTCACAAATCCGGTGTCCACGCTTTAGCCTCCTCTCCGCTGCAGAGCGCCTCTTGTCCCAAGACTCCGACGATCGGACGTCAGAGTTTTGTAGAGAGAAGTTCCTCTCTCTCTAAACTCTTCAAACGCAGCTCACCGTAAAAGAACCCTCCCCACGTTGCTTTTGCCCTTGATTAAATGAAGAAGAGCAATCACCACAATTTCCATTATTTCATTAATCAATTAAATTGATTTATTACCTTCTTTCTCCTGGGGCTGACATTCTAAGACTATCTCTACCGCCCATTTCCATCATTTCTCTACTCATACCACTTATGCATAATATTTTGTTATATGTGACTTTCGTCGCATCGAAATCACACGGCACCAAACACGAGATTTCGAAAAATGTGCCGACCCGACCGCCTTTAATATTACGAAATTTTACGCGCTAACTGGGATTTTTCAAGATTTATCTCCAACGTTAAATCCGCTTGCTTTCATCCGAGATCTAGATAAATAATTACTTGATTTTAGCCGAATAACAATTTTTTTTAACAAAATTACTATCAGGCCCTTTTTCCAAAATTTGGGAAATTTCTGCCCATTCTCCTTCCTTAAAGGAATTTCGTCCCGAAATTTCCTGACACTACAATCAATCACATGCGTATGCAACGTGCATTCTACTCATTTGCATGTAAACAAATATTTAAATCTTAAACGATCAAACCACGTACCTTCATCCCTAAATAAAAAGGAATAGGTGGCCCGCATCGTGTCCGCTCCCAATGTGACTCCTCCACTCCATACCGCTCCATAGACTTCACTACTCTCACGCTCATGCCCAAACCCGATCACGACCATCAACACGCACTGTCCCTCCGGCGTCCCATCAATGTCAACTAACTCGTCCCCAATCCACCACATGAGCCGGATCCGGGAGTATATTTTCTGAGTACTTTGAGATGGTACGAAACACCTTGTGGACACCATGCCGGGCTGGGTAATGCCAACCCACGCAACGGCCGCCACCCTCTCTGGGCAAGATCTCTAAAGGTCCAGCGAACCCTAAGAATAGCCTTCCCACGTCGTCGAACCTCGACCAACTCTCTGGGCATCCTTCAAGAAGACGGATCCCAACCTAACTCTAAGGGTCGACGCCGAGATGATCCGCATAGCTCTTCCGTCGGCCCAGCCGTGAGAAGACGCCGTCGTATCGCTTCACCTTCTCGAGGTGTCTTTAATCGATCAGACCAACATGGAGCTCTCTCCACCTCTGGCCCAACATAACGGCAGATCTGCACGCCCCTATACAATGCCTCATACGGCAATATCCGTGATACTCGCCCGCAATCGTTGTTGCAGTAATTCCACTAAGCGGCAATGCCCTCCCAACCGCCTATGATCCAGCACTATGTCGTAGCATGTCCTCTAATATCCGTGATAAATCCTCCCTCGGGATCGACCATCCGTCTAAGGGTGGAACGCTATACTCATCTTCTTCTCACCAAGGTAGCCCATACTTTGGAAACTCTTCCAAAAGTGGGCCGTAAACCTCGGGTCCCTATCCGATACTTATGGATACCAGATCAGCGTAGCTTCCGATCTATCTCTCGAATATACAACTGCAGAATCTCTCCACATGGCCATCCTGACGCATAGAAAATGAGCCGACTGGCGAGTTCATCCACTATCACCCATACCGCGCCATGCTTCTCGCTTACTCCGCGGCAAGTGGGTCACAAAGTCCATCGTGACGCGGCTCCCACTTCCACTCGCCACCGACAACGGGCCGGCGTAGCCTCGCGCCTGGTGTCACCAACCGACACGTGAGAAATCGCCGAACAAAATCCCCACGTGTTCTTCATCCCACTCAACATCAAGACTAAGATCCTCGTACATCTTCGTGCCACCGATGCACCCATAAATCGAGCAAAGGAAACTCCCCGAGAATCTCCTCTCAACTCCATTAACCTGGGAACCACCACCGTCCTCTATATCGAAGACTACCATCCGCGGTGAACGGCCCGTACCTCGTCACCCGCAGACCAACTTATTTCGCCCGATGACACTATCTCTAATGCCCCGACATCGGGACCCGATCACTCCTTCGCCAACAGCACCTGTAGCCACTAAACTCCCCAAGGTAAATTTCGAGTCTACTCAAGCAAATCAGAAATTTCAAACTGTCCCACTGCCTCAGCATCCGCACCCCAGAAGCTATACTAGCCAACGCTCTTCGTGACTTCCGACTCGAGTATCAACCACCACATTTGCCTTAATGGATGGTAATGCAAAGTGAAGTCATAACTCTCTCAGTAGAACTCCATCCATCTCGTTGCCTCATATCGAGTCCAAGGTGGAAAATATACTTCAAACTTTATGGTCTTAGTACACCTCGAACTTCCTCGCCGGCGCTAGTGGCGCCCACCTTTCACATAAGATCACTACCGCCAACTCCATGTCGGTGTGGGTAATTTCGCCGTGATTCTTAACCCGACAGAACTATGCTGCCACCCCTGTACGCATCAAACACATCCCAATCCCGCCTCGAGGCATCACACATACTGTACCCCCCCGTCTCCCCACCGGACTATCAAGATGGGAGCCAAGTAAGTCTCTTTCAACTCCCCGGGAATGCCTCCTCGCACGGCATCCCAATCAAACTTGACTCCGTCAACCTAGTCATAAAATGCTTATCCCGAGAAATCCTCAATGAATCTCCAGAATGGCCCAAACAATCCCAAGAAACTACGTATCTCGAAGACTAACTTCGAATTCTCTCCCAATCATCACCGCTCGACCTTTCTCCGGGTCGTGACCGACTAATGCCGACACCACGTGTCCCAGATCTCACCTCAAAGAAGCTAGAACCTGCACTTCATCGAACTTCGAGAGCAGCCGACGGCCTCCCTCAACAATCGTGAAACGTATCCTCAAGGCACCATGTTCCCACTGACCGGGAGTGCATCAAGATGTCAACCACGAAAACCACGACAAACTGATCTAAATAGGGTTGGAATATCCTATGCATGAGGTCCATGAATGCTCGCCGCGATTCACAATCCGGGCGGCATCACCATAAACTCGCCGCCCATAACGTCTCTAAACGCCATCTTAGGGATATCCGTATCCCTAATTCCTCACCGATGGTAACCAAGGCGTAAGGTCTATCTCAAGTAGACTCACGCTCCTTCTCGTAACCGATCAACAAATCGTCAACTTCTGCACGGGTACCCGAGCCTTTGACGTAACCCGGCTCAACTGTTTAATCACGTAATACGGCGGTCTGCCACCCTTCTTCTTCTTCGCAATGAACCTGAGCTCATGCGAAGTGCTCATCCGGAGCAACCCCTCACCCAATGTACCTCCCGGTAACTGGACTCCGAAGCTCCCGCAACTCAACCTGTGTCATCCGCGCGGAAATCTTGTAGACGGAAGTACCGTGGCGTAACCTCGACACCGCTCCACAATTCTCCGTGGAGGCACCCAAGTAGCTAATTTGGAAAACATCCACATAACAAGACACTTACTCGAGCAGAGATCCAAGTCCTGGCCCTCTCGTCCCAGTGGTAAGGCTCGCTAGCCAACCCGCTAACTGTCCCTGACTCTTGGACTCATATACTATCTAAAAGGTACCGTCATGCTCATCCCTCGAAACACACACGAGTACCGCCCCGTGTAGGCCAGAACCCTCCTACGCTCACAATCGATAACGACCAGAAGTCAGCCGCCCAATCCATCCCCAGATGACATCCAACTCGAAAATGTCCATGATCCTCGTGTCCACCGTGAGTAGAGTCCTGTGATCTTTAACCTCGCAACCTCGACATATCATCCCTATTCCCTTCTAACTTTAGGGGAGAACTCACACACAAAGGCTCCTTTAAGTCTCGGGAGGTCATCATTCATTTCCACCCTTATTCAGGGGCCCCACTCTAACTCGGAACGGGCTAGCTTCTAATCCAGCCAAGGTCAGGCCTCTATATCCCTAACACCTTCTTGATTCGCATAAACCAATGTTCCACACCACCCGATCTCCCCCGTGAATGTCGAGGATGATGCGCCTCTAACCTCCGAGGTTAGCCAGGATCTTCCCTGCCCACCGCTTATGCCACCGTATCGAGAAGAAACCCGGCCAGACACCTATACCGCACAAGTCTCGCTGATCAAACACCGGTGGTGCTCGACTGCCCCGTGGACGCCCTTTTTACGTCCTCGGTCCCGTCCCTGCCTCAGCCATCATCACAAATTCAATGGCATCGCTCAATTTACCCAGATCTCCAAGGCATAAACACCGCCCCGAGACACTCTTCATACACATAAATCAGTGTATATGCATTGTCCTTGCATTTACAAGTAATGCAAGGCAATCAATTATGCATTTAAAATATTTTTATCAATAAAATTTCATTTTCTTTGAAAATTTTATTTTTCGAAAAATTTGTCTCATTTGATTTGATTTGATTTCATTTTTATTTTCAATTAAAATTTTTTTCGAAAAATTTTATGATGAACAAAGTTCATTTATGACTCAAGAACAAAGATCGAGTCCAAAATCGAAGCGTACCAAAGTACGACCCTAAACCCAGCCACGACAGCTTCAAGTGCTCCGGTCAGCCATGCCACACATGCTGAGCCCATCAGGCCCTCACCAACCTTCGCATATGCCACACAATCCGTTTGGTCAGATGCCTCCGCCTGAGTATGCCACAACACACCGAGCCTACTATATGCCCGTCGGCCGCCGATGCCTACTATACCGCCAGAGGCCCGCTTAAGGCCGCAGGTGCCCTGCCAGCCGGCCGTGACGTCCGCATGCCATCAGATGCCCTGCTGCCGCCAGGCGCCCGGTCAGCTGCCGCATGCCGCGGTTACATCAGAGCGCCCGCTTGTCGCCAGGCCTCGCATCGATGTATGCATGTCAGCCGCCGCATGCCGAAGTATAGTCGCCAGAGCGCCCGCAAGGCCGCTAGGCGCCTACCGCCGCCGTGATGCCCGCGTTGAGCATCGTACGCCGTCAGTCGCTGCGATGCCTCGCCAGCCGCCGCCTCCCGGTCACACACACCCTATTGTATTTCAATTCCATTCTTTAACTCCTGGTCACAATACACCACTATTGTATTTCAAGACAAGCTTCGGCCGACCTACCTCTCTGCGATACACTTCCGGCCTATCCTTCAGCGGTACCCTTTCTGCCGATACACTCGAGTGTATTGTGATATAATCACTGCCAACTTGCACTCCTATCTTTGCAATACAATAATTGTATTGCAATAATTTTTTTCCGGTGACGGTACCTATTGCAATACTAATTTTGTCTCTTTTATTTTATACCTTGCTAACCTCGGCCAAACCCGGCGCATTTTAAGTCCTGATACATGAGCCTTGCGAAACACAAACGCTGTTTTGCAATATAATGAGCAGTAGCCCATTATTTCCTTACACAAATTTTTTATTCATTTCAACTTAATTTGGAAAATGCCCAAAAATACATATCCATCCTTTTTTTCTTTTTTTTTCATCATTTGCAAATAATTTCATAAAATTTTATTTTCTTCATTTTCTTTAGTTCTCATATAAAACCTTAGAAAATGATTTTCTTTATCTAAATTTTTTTTTTTTCAGAATACTCAAACAAGTTCACAAAAATTTATTTTGTTAATTTTTCGTTTCTAGTTTTACTTTCGTTGTAAAACTAAGCTGTTTTACAAACACATCAGTATTGCTAATCACTAGCACATCACTCACAACACACCAACAATCAACTTATATTATACACCTTTCACACATACGTGATCACACAACATTTCATCCAAACCACCTGGCTTACATCAAACACATGCATGCGGTGTCCTAGTGTTATCAGTGATTTCCTGCATTAATCTCATACTAAACCGAACATCAAACCACCCAGTGGTGATGTTCTTACTCATTTTTATGGCCTAAGCCCAGATCCTCCAATCTCTAGGTTTCCATATGCACATATACGCATCAAACCACCTGAGTGGTGAGTGGATCACGAACCAGTCATAGGTATTACCATACTACCTATGCTCACGATACCAATTTGTGGCGCCCCAGGCAGGGTCCTACATTTTTCGGGTGACCTACATTTTCACGAAAATCGGGCGAGAGTCTCCTTTATGCAGGAGCTCTACCCCGAATACAATACTTGTATAAAACACCGCATTTACATCCCGACAGTCAAATATATGCAATACCTGCTTCAATACGGCCACTTGGGCCCATAAACAGTACTCAACATACATACCAATCATGAGTCCAACTATATATCCAATAGTTATAAGAGAGGTAATCAATTTTCCTTTATACAACACATAATAAAATTTTAACATTCTAATACATGTATACACCACAAATCCAAAGCCACAATCCGACTTTTCTTCTAAACTCAGCCTCTAGGACGAGCATCTGGAAATGTGCGGCTCCATGTGCACAGCAAAGGGGTCACGGCGGTGGCTGTGCTCGATGGGAGAATGTACAAGTAGACTACTCACCACCTAAGTGCGATCTTAGTGTTTCCAAATTAAACACCTTTCAAGCAAATGCATGATCCTGCTTGAATGTCTGACCTTTCGGATCCGGAGTCTCATGAGCTCTCTCACACTCGCCTAAGCCTCGTATGAGAATTATTGTTTTGTTAGTTTGTGGACAACCCTCGGAGTAGTATATATCAATTGGGCCGCTCAGACGATTGATATATTACTTGTTGTTTGTGGACAATCCTCCGATGTGTATATATCAATTGGGCATCTGACGATTGATATATTATTTGTTTAGTAATTTACCATAGATGAATATCAAATTGGGCACTCAGGCGATTGATATTTTTAATTTGGACTACCCTTGATAATTAATATTTTAGACAACCCTCAAGTCCATTTCTCTCTGAACTCATCCCCTCAGCCTACACTCCTCTATAGTCTAGGGTATTTCAGTGCATATAGAGATACATGTATACGATTCAATACAGTCTAATCACATGCAAATATATATACATGAATATACTCGCATAATTCAAATCACAATCATGTTATGGAATTATACATTTTATCACATCAAAAAATTAGCTCCATAGGCTAATGATCAAGCTCAGTAATTTACTTGAATTGCTCGACCAAAACACATTAATTCGAAAATATATTTTTTAGAACAACTGATTCGAGGCCAGTGAAACCCCTCGATTACTATTCTGAAAATCTAATTCATCGGTTCACAAAGGTTCACTTTGTGAACCTGGGCTTCACGGCCATTTTCGGCCTCAATCCAATCAACACAAGATTAACACTTGGATGAAGAATTAAATCACCCAACACAGTGTGGGGCAGTCTTTTAGTACACTCCATTTTTCTTGCAAAATTTTATCAATTCGGTCCCAAGTTTGGGACCGATCAACTTTGAAAAACATCACGGTATCATTCAACTCAAGCATTAGTAAAGCGCAAAATGGGAATAAAACTCAAGTAGGGAGAAACTATCTCTCGAGTTGTAAAAACTCACAAATCCGGTGTCGCGCGTAGCCTCTCCGCGTAGAGCGATTACTCACTTGCACAATAGAAAGGCTATGACGGTCGGATCGCCTTAGGTATTTTTAAGAGAAAGTTCCCTCTCTCTCTAAAACTCTCTCAAAACGCAGCTCACTGTAAAAAGAACTCCCTCTCCCACGTTTTTCGTTTTGCCCTTTTGATTAAATGAAGAAAGAGCACTGTTTCACAATTCAATTTTATTTCAATTTAATCAATTAAATTGATTTATTACCTTCTTTTCTCGGTTTGACATTCGGTACTATCTTGTAGTCGTTGATCGTTTACTACACTGCATCGCATGGTATATGGTACTTGTTATATGTGACTTTATTGTGTAGAAAATTGTTTCTGACACCCGAAACACGATGCCTCGAAAAACGTGCCGACTCTGACTGTCTCGGAATATTACGAAATTTTTACGTCTTGGCTTCGATTTTTGAAGGCGATTCCAGCGGTGAAATCCGTTGGAAGTCATCAGGATCTAGAGAATAAATTACGGATTTTTAGCGAAATAACAATTTTTGCGAAAGTGATTGTGCCCTTTTCCCAAAATTTGGAATTTCTAGAGTCTTATAGATCCAGAGTCCTCATGACTCTCACACTCTTCAGCCTCGTATGAGAATTTATTATTTTCTTTGTTTGTGGATAACCTCGATGTATATATATCAATTTGCTCCAGACGATTGATATATATTTGTTGTCATATATTTGCTCGTGGACTAACTACGAATATCAATCGGGCCATCCGACGATCAGATATATTTTTAATTCGACTACCCGATAATATTTTTAGACAACCCTCCAACTGCTTTTCAGACTTCCATCTCTACGTGACTCATACTCCTACAACCCTGGGGTGTTCCAAGAGATACGTGAATGCATGTGATGCTAATTCCAATACAAATTTAATTCACATGCAAGATATATAAACATGAATATATTCACATAAAAATTAAATCACACAATCATGTTATGTAATTTCATTACTTCATCACATCAAAATTAGCTCACGTAGCTAATGATCAAACACAAGCAATTCGATTTGAATTACTAATTAAACACATATTTTCACAAAATTTATTTTGCAACATCGCTTCGGGAACAATAAAACCTCAAGCATCGCTCCTATCAAACACACATTATCGACCACTTAGTGAACCGTGTTTCTACCGACCAGCCTCACACAAATCACAACACAATCCACGTGATGAATCACACCATTAGACACCCAAACAATCTCAAGGCCACGACCGTAACTGGTTCCATAACCCAAACACCAAGCCCCAAGTTCGTGGATCGATCAAACGTGCCCTCACTTCCGCCTCAACCAACTCAAGATCAACATAGTTCTTAAACAAAGAATAAAACCCAAGTAGTAAACCCCTACCCCGAGCTTGTCAAAAACTCCACAAACGGACTCCACGCTGGCAGCTTCGACATGAGAGCGCCTTGCCCTCATTCCGACGACCGCCAATCCAGCCGGATCGCGCAGAACTTAGAGAGAAGGAAGACACTCTCTAAAAAACGGTGATCCAAGCCTTCCCTTGCGTGCCCTCCTTCCTCCTCACGTTTTTCTCCTTTCGCTTCGCCATGCTCACTATGTTTCTTTGGTCCTTGTACCGACTTAAACACCCCCAAAACGCCTATTGCATTCCTTCATTTCCCGCATTCATATCTCAAGACTATCTCTCTGGGCTGTCCATTTTCATCATTTCGTACTCATACCACTTACGACACGAAGATTTGTTATACGCGACTTTCAATGATCGAAAATCATTTTACTAAGATCCCGAAACGCGACGCTCAAAAACGGTCAACTCCGATTATCTCCCTGAATTTTACGAAATTTTACGCAATTAGATTTAATGAGACGATTCCAAACCAGATAACCGCTTTCACATCCCGGCATCTGGATAATTAATTCGGATTTTTAATCGAATCACAATTTTGTAATCGAAATTACGATTCATTTCTTATTCCGTAAATTCAACCCTAACCAATATTATATATAATATATAAAAATATAGTATAACAGGTATATAAACATATATATATATATAAGGTTTGGATTGAATATAAGGTTAGAATTGGATTGGGTTTGGCCTAAAATGAAATTAAAAGATAAATAAATTAATTGATAATATTCCAATATAGATCATTAAAAGTGTATCTTTTTTAGTTAACCAAGCATTAATACATATTCTCTTTTTTATGTTTAAGAGACTATTTGCCAAAATAGTTTTGAGAAGAGATTTTTTGAAACTATTATATTAAAGCCTGTCAGGAAAACCTAAAATTATTTTTAATTATGCTTTATTTTATTTTATTCTATATAGTAGTAGAGTTATATGTATTTTAAAATATTAATTTAAAAAAGATAGAATAAATTCTCATCAGAAAATAATTACCGAATAAAACCATAGGAAGACTGGACCCTTGCTATTTATTCTCAAGGTGGACCCTAATTACAAGATTAGGGCTATGACTTATTAACTTTTTGGGATTAAATTTACAGGGATACCCGTAAAAATAAAACATATGGGTTTCTTTCACAAGCAATCACGAATTTCAAAACACGTTTCCACCAAACATTCGAACTAGAAATTTCCTGTAATCACAGATTTTTACCGTAAAATAAACACATTTTCAGAATTTTCTCGAAAAACTCATCCCCTTCCACGATCAAACATTCCGGTGTTTCTGGTCTCAGAAAAGCTTGATGCTCATGGGATTTTTTTTATACGGTACATTATGTTATAATATCATATTTTTACAAGAAGTTGAGTTTAGATTTTCAGAACTCCTTTTCACATTTTTTACCATTTAAGTCTAGTATCAATAATTGATATTATCTAGTTTAATTTTTGGGAAAAATATATTAGGAGTACAAATGGAAAATAAAACAAAAATATACATGTTAAGAATGATAATTAGCTTTTTAAATAGAGATAGTATTTTGCGAATTAACTGCAGGTAATACATTAACCATTTATTTAAAATAATTATAGTTAGTTGCTTGCATATCAAACTAATTAAAGTAATAATTTAATTGATACTATGAAATAAAGATAAGATTAAAAGAGAAAATTTATGTGCATAAAAAATAATAAGTTTGAAGAAATTTTTTTACAGAATAATAAATCTAATTTTTATTTAAATTAGGTTATTTCTCTTTTTTAAAAAAAGGTTATGGATTTGCATATTTAAGACATCATTTTATTTATTTATTTATACATCTATTCATTTTGTATTACTTTTTTTTATTTTTATAAAAACTCGAGTATAAGACCACACATCATTTTACAAAAACACGTCATATTTTAATAACCAAAATCCATGGGGAGATTCCAAAATTTAGTTCCAAGGCAATATTTTGACTAGTCAAAAGGAGTAGACAATCATCTTCACTGGTAATTAACAAGGCCCATGATTGTGTGAAACCTTATGCCTATAAGTATATTATTTCAAGAAATATTTGATTAAAAAACATCAAATTAACCCTAAATGTCTGAATTTAATATTTCCAATGTTTTTTTTTCTGAAAGTAACTATTTTTGACAAAAAATCATCACCCTATTTCAATTTTTTGATAATTGATTAACAAAACTTTATTATGCAGAAATGAGGATGAAGTAGATAAAGGTGACACCAAACCTCGGTCCACTCAAAATTAGGGTCGATCGGATCACACTTATCGACCATAAAAATAAGGCCAAGTTTGAACTAGCTTGAGAGTACCGCCAAATTTAGGCTCTGGGATCACATATTTTTTACCCGAAAGTGGACCAAATATTAGCCGACTGAGGACATGCCCTCACTCTAATCCGTCTGCTCGACTACCACCTCTAAACAAAATTTTACGCCTTCAAAAACGCCTTTATTCGGGGCAAGACCTTAAGCTTATACACTTTTACAAAAATATCCATTTAAATAAAAGATCATCAAACACACTTACTAGTGTTTGGAATAAAAAGATCATCGAATGGAGTATTTGCAGAAATAATCAATTTGTTGTTTTAGAAAATACTTCAAGTTTCTTCCAAAAAAAAAGAAAAAGAAAACACTTCAAGTAATTCTTAAGACTATAAATAATTTATGGTCCTACAAGAAGAGATTAATTTTACGTTGAAATCAAGAAAAGTTTTTTTTTTTTTTATCAAAATCAAGTTAAAAATTAATAAAAGTCAAATCCCAAAATTGGATTTTCTTATTTCAATAATCTTATGAAATTTCTTGGCACGTGATTAATTAAAACTTCCATTAAGATATTGTTATTTAAGTATAAATGGGATGAGATGAAAGTCGTTTTAGGTGTTTTCCAAATGTTTGTATTTGAAGAATGTTTCAATGATAAGATTTTATAAAATATGCATTTAAATATAAATATAAATATAATCAAATACAGTAATTTTTTAAGAATATAAATAATATTTGTCCTTGGAATTTCCTAATATATTTTACCTATGCCATCTAGGGGATTGGTCTCCTTAGCAAAAGTCGTTTGATACTAGTAGATGGATGATGTTAACTGTTTTATTATTCACACTTTATAACATGTAAATATTATAGAACTGATTTATTTGTAAAACAAATAATAACGCTTTCAAAATTTAACAACTAATCCTACTAGTTTAACCGAGCATCAAAATAAAAACATATCACTTCTGAAAGATAAAGATGATTTTGAATTCCTTCTTTATTTATTTATTTTTGTTTTACAAGATTGGAATTTACATTTACAAAATTAAATTCCGAACGGCCTTTTTGCCATAAAGCTTCAACCCAATGCCCGGCCCACGAAAGTGGTGGACTGAAAGGCGCTCCAATAATATCCTGAACCGGTAGAGCCAATCAAGTAGAGCCCAATAGCTTCAACACCGCAACACCCCCGAATCCTTCTCGATAATAAGAATTCTCGCAAAGAGGTAATCGCCTTGGGCTTTTCTTCACGTTTCTTCGTAGCTTCCTCACACCGAACACACCCAACGCATTCCCCTCACGGCTTTATCTAAGGCCCTTCTCCTGGCGCCCTTGGCCTTCCTGCAACCACACTGAAACATCCCATATGCTTCTTTACATTTCGCTGCAATGATTTCCAAAAGCTTGAACCATTAAGCTTAGTCGAACCACCCATTGCTTCTGTTTGAACTCTAGGCTCCATAATCTTCCACTGTTTCGACAAGAGAGAATGTAATCGATTAAGAGAGAATGTACTGATTAAGAGAGAATGTACCTAGTGTTTATAAAGGAAACTAATCTGCACAGGGGTTCCATAATAATATGACTTATGTGAAAAATTTCCATCCTAGTCATAAACCAAACATGGGCATATTCTTAATATATTACCTATTCCATCTAGGGGATTAGTCTCTTACAAAGTATGAGGTATGACAAGAACGAATTTGCACAAGCTCCATAATAACAGTACTTATGTGAAAAATTTCCATCCTAGTCATAAACCAAACATGGCCATATTTCCTAATATATTACCTATTCCATCTAGGGGATTGGTCTCCTTTGGCAAAGTATGAGGTATGGACAGTAAAGAATGGTAAGATAGACATGATAAAGGAATGGTTCCCGAAATGTGGGTGAGATTCATAACATTTTCCATTGCCTATGCTCTTCCTGTTTTCCCTAATAGGAATGTCTTCCATTAGCTGTGTACAACAGCAAATCCAGGAGCAAATTAAGGGAGTGATGGTGGGTTGATTGGCACGGAAAGCTACTATAATCAAAAAAAAAATATTCTGGGTATGAAAGGGGCATTGGAATTTCCTAATATATTACCTATGCCATCTAGGGGATTGGTCTCCTTTAGCAAAGTATGAGGTATGAGGTATGGAATTTCCTAATAAATCATGAGCTATCCTTATGGAGTTTTACTTTGTAACTGAGTCTCAGTGGACATATCTAACAGTGATTACAAGAAGATAGGAGTCATGTGATATACTGATAATCAGAATTGAAGAAAATGTATTACATCTACAGCTCAACTATATCAATGTCGGCTAGTTTCATACTCAGTCATGGCACACGCACGCCACAAGATTAACCCCAAGATTAATAGAGAACGCCCTTACAAATAAACTTTTATATGCTATGCAACCAATTACGGAACTATCCATGTTTAGCATCTCACACAATTTAATCAATTCAAGTTTAGCATCTCACACAAAATTTGACACCATGATCACCAGAAAAGAGAGGGAAAAAGTGTTATTGATAGAAATTCCATAGCGAAAGATGATTGTCTTCATAGTACATTATAAAGCACTCCATTCTGCTAGAAACGGCTGTATGATAATCGATTCAAATGACGAAAGAAACATATATGCTGAGATACATATTCACATTCACACACAGATATGCACACATGTACAAGCTAACTTTAAAGTTCCAATTGTCTCTCAAGCAATCTAAGTTAAAAGGTGAGATAATCATTTAAATGTAAAGTAAGATCTCAAGATCCGCAAATGCTATTTCAGGCTCCACCACCAGAATTCTGCCAAATGCCTTGAGGTGTGAGAGTGTTCAGCCTGGAAAGTTGGTCCAAAGGTATGACACTGCTAACAGCACATGCAATAAGTCTCCAACCTTGCAGCTGGCCAGAAATAGTCAAAAGGCTTGATGGGCAAAAAATCCTGGGAATAATCAATCTCCCATCTTTGAGGGATACCAGGCTTGCTTTAGATCGCTCTTCCAGCCTCTCGAGAGATTCTCCTCAGCCTTGGTCAAGTTCAGCCACAGATGGTAATTTCTGCCTTACCAGCTTTAGCAGATTTTAGTTGGGCAACAGCCTTCTTTCTCCTTAACAACTGCCTTGGCAGCTTTTATATCAGCTTCTGATGGAGGAGGGTTCTTAATAAGTTCCATTTCCACCTTCTCTGCACCACTTAATCAAGGTTATAACTTGGAAACATTTTCATCAGCACCTCACAATCACTGGTGGTGACAATTGAGTGTGTATATAAAGAAAGCTGTGCTTGAAGAACGTAGGGTAGCAGCGCATAGGCCAACGCATTACGGATTCTAGCAACCACGGATATCTGAAAACAAAAATAAATGGAAGCTACTGACAATAGAGCAGAAGGCAACATAAAATCGACATACAAATTAAGATAATGTTATTGCCCACA
>JAEQBH010005938.1:0-84242 GCA_016808115.1 Tetrastigma voinierianum | reverse complement strand
AAACCTTAGTCTCCGTTGAACCTTTTCAACTTTGTCTCTGATAATCTTCATCTCTATCAAGAGAAGATGAACTTGGGCTGACATCTTGACACTAGGTCCTGTAGGGTTCGAACTGTGCGTGGATTGCCCAGGCGACAGTCACGCTGATTGTACTCCATTGGACCGTGCAGGTCTAGTTTCAGAACCCGCCATGGGATTTAGAGTTAAGGGAGAGTGGTCCATTGTATCCACTGCATGGTTTTCCTCCTTGTACTGGCTTCCTAATTTTTTGTGATTCTCCATTCCAGAATTTTTCATATTCATCTTTATCACTTCCGGATTTTTAGAGGAAGCCAAGCCTAACCTCCTTTTTTTTATCTTCTAATATTTCAAACTCCATCTCTTCCTAATTTAGGTCACTCTCGTGATAATGATCTTCCTGATTTTCCGGGTATTTGGTATTATCCCTAAGCACTGGAGATAATCTTGCATTTCGATAAGGTAAGTTGGAGGATAATCCCGAAAATCCCTCCCGTGAGCCACTCGGACGCCAATCCTCATGAGCTAGGTCATCAGCGGGTTCTAGCAGCCATCTCTCATCGCCATAGTCGACGTTTCTTCGTGCCTGTGCCCGAAGGTTAGGGCTTCATTCTCGCTTGATTTCGTCTGCCTTCTTTATAAAAAATTGATGCCCCCAATATGCCACAAATATAGCAAAACGTACTCAGCCGCTCATACTTGAACTGAAGGACTGAACACTCCCCTTGTTCTTTTCGGATTTTCTTCCAGCGTTTCAGTCGATGTCTCACGTCGATTTTTACCCTGATTCTCATATAGGATCTTCATGCAGTAGAGTTGTTTCCTGCGTTATACCCTATGTAATCCCCCAAGAAGTTCCCAATTTGTTTTCCCACGTTCTCTGATATGAAGCCTGTTGGGACCCCGTGTACTTGTATCCAAAAGCATTCATCCAAACTTGTTCTTCACTGAGAGTGCAATTACCATGGATCTGTTCCATGTTGTGTAATTATCTCCTGACAACAGCTGCGGACTAAGCCTGGACCGTCGAAGTGATGCAGGAAGAAAGAGCTGCATGGAAGCACTGTGGCGGAACAGGTGCTGAATCAATATTCTTAATCACGGCCACTGGATTCTTGATCATCCTCCTGAGTCGCCATTGAAAATGTAGTATTTATGCAAGGGGGAAAGAGTTGCAGAAAAATGGTCGCTTTGATACCATGTTGCAGAGTTAGGGTTTCAAAGAAGCGTGTTGGAGAAGAAGAACTGAAGATGGAAGAGAGAGAAAGTTAGGAATCTTAAAATTATTCTGTCTCTCCAAACTGTGGAACGGTAACAATTTATATACGAGTTCACGTGGGTTGCAAGTCAAACACTAAACGACAAAACATCTTAACTGTTAAATATTATAATAAGTGTTATGGGTACTATAGTCATTTCTCTTATTTCTCTTTGTAATTCTATTTTACTTTTAAGGGTAGACTAGTCTTTTTTAATAGCTTTAATAGCTTTAGGGTTTTATCTCTTAGTATATATATATTCATCCTTTTCTTTGTATTGTCGCTAAGCTTCATTATTAATGTAAAACCTAGTTTCTCTATTCACCAACTCATTCATATGAATTCACTTGGTTGTTCATCAATATTAAATATTATGTTTATCATGGTATCAGAGCCAGGTTAATTTTTTTTTGGTTACTGTTTATTGTTATGATTCTGGATCGGTGGATTTCTGGGTTCGGTGGATTTCTTGGCTCTTATTATTATTTCTTGTTGGATATTTGTTGAGTATCTTGTTATTTTGTTGTGATGGCTGAGGGTAGAGATGATTCTCTTCAGTCAATTGTGTCCTGATCGTTGAGGAAAAATTATACATATTGGAGTTATGTGATGAAAATTTTTTGAAAGGCAAGAAATTATGGGGTTATGTTTTACGGGCTTTATTAAACCTAGGGATGAAAGCAGAAAATTATATGAAATTGGTAGATGTTTAGAATGCATTATTCGAGAATTTATCCCCACTTGGATTAATATTACATTAAGCACACCATAGGAGCATAGTGTAATTTGGCTTTGGAGTTTGGAGTTCTTTGGCAAAGTGCCGCGATGTGTTTGAAAGCAGTGTCGATTTAGAGTGATATGGTGTTTACAACAGAAAAATATGAGTGTGCAGGAATTTTATGATGCTATGACAGATTTATGGGACCAATTAGCACTAACAGAATCTGCAGAGTTAAGGGCTTTTGCTCCATATATTGCGGAAGAAGAAGCGGCCCCAGTTCAAATTTGATGGCTCTTGGTGATGGTGAGGGACTTCGTGGAATTTATGCATCGCAATCAGTATACAGTTGATGGATTAGTGGCTGATGGGGCGGAAGTCTGGCTTAAGTCTCATCTGGAAAAAGATACTCCTATATTGACCCTCCCTCTGTTTTGCGAGTCCCTCAGGCTATTGGTAATACTAGTTTAGATCATGCTCTTATTTGCTCCAGGAGTAGATATGTAGTTTACGTAAACAAAGGGTCATTGGAAATCACGATTGTCTATATTGTTGAACATAGGTAAATCTAAGCGGCCAGCTTGGAGTCAGCGGAGTTTATCAACAACGACCACCTTTTATACATCCACCATCAGGTAGCAGCGACAACGGTGGCCCTCGAGCCCAGCCTAATCTAATCTTTGCCATATTTCACTCCATCATTAGATCCATCTATGCTTGAAAGCCGGGTTCAAAAGTTCCTTCGACTGGCCGCATGCCATAATACGTATCGCTTTCTGTTTGTCATCCTCTTGTTCATGGTGCATCTCGATTTTATGGGTCTTAGATTACGGCTTCACATCATATGTCCACTGATTTGTCATCATTTGTTTCTTTATCTCATTATTCATGCATTATCGTATTATTCTTGATAGCACTCTATGCCTTTAGCGGGTTGTGGGTCTATTGTTACACCATATTTGTCCCTTCTGGTACCCTACTACTCTTCCTAAACTTATAAATCTTGTTTAAATTTAATTGACTTTGTGAATCTGATGTTAGTCTTTTTCTTCCTCACGCTTGTTGTAATGGGGACATGATCAGTGATTGGGACGGTGTGGAAAGGAAATTGTATGTTTGGATGAGCTTAAAGTACGGATGTTGCGGCTTGTTTCTAGTGTTTAATGTTGCACCGTTTGATGATTCTTCGTCTGTCTTTTATTTGTGGCATTCTCGCCTTGGTATGTTTACGCATCTCGTTTACAGTTTCTAGCTTCTACAGGAGCCTTAGGCAATGTGAAATCTAGTAATATTTCAGATTGTTGTGGTTGCAAATTGGCCAAATTTTCTACTTTGCCTTTTAATAAAAGTACTTCTGGTTCTCTTGCTCCATTTGATCTTGTTCATTCTGATGTATGGGGTCCTTCTCCTATTACCACAAAAGGAGGATCACGTTATTATCTTTCCTTTATTGATGATTTTCGTTATTCTTTGGGTTTATCTTATGAAAAAAGCGTTACGATTTTCGTATATTCAATGATTTCGAATTCTCATCAGACACAACATTCCTGCATTATCAAGTGTTTTAGATGTGATTTGGGTGGAGAGTATACTTCTCATGCTTTGCGATTTACTTGCTTTGGTAGGACAATTCATCAAACTTCTTGTGCAGATACTCTGAAACGAAATGGTGTTGCGAAAAACATGGAGCACATTGTTGAAGGCTGCTAGATCTCTTTTATTGTACGCGGTGTTACACAGTGAATTTTGGGGAGAAGCGATCGCTACTTTGCGGCTCATTTGATTAATAGTATTCCAACCTCTCACAGATTCGAGGTTTGTCTCCTTCGAAAAATTTATATAGACATGCTCACAGTTATTCTTCTTTTCGTGTTTTTGGTTCTACATGTTTTGTTCTTCGACCTCACGTTGAGCGTAGTAAGTTGTCTTCAAAATCTGCTATTTGTGTCTTTCCTGGAAGATTTATGGTGCGGGTGAAAGGATATCGTTGTTTTGATCCGTCAGTCAAAATTATATGTTTTAAAGCGTCATGTTGTATTTCTTGAACATATACCTTATTTTTCTATTCCTGCTAGTGCTCATAACATGACTAAGTCTGATCTTATTCGTATTGATCCTTTTCTTTGTTCATGATGCTATTTATTTTGTTGATGTTTCCCAGTCTCGTCCTACTCTTTACGATCATAATTCTTGCGAGTTCGAC
The DNA here is from genome assembly GCA_016808115.1 of Tetrastigma voinierianum. Lineage (NCBI taxonomy): Eukaryota > Viridiplantae > Streptophyta > Magnoliopsida > Vitales > Vitaceae > Tetrastigma > Tetrastigma voinierianum. Next base: position 80,044 of record JAEQBH010005938.1, on the reverse strand, counting down.
TAATATTTCATCGGATCTTGGTACTTTGGCTGCGAGCATGCCTATGGCTTCCTCTCCCTTCTACGGTGCTCGATCACCTTGGCGAGACTACGACTCCTGACACCTACCAGTTACCTGCATAATGCTTGAAGTAAGTCCATCAAACATTTGATTTTATTTATTCTTGTTACTCTAGTTCTTTTGTCTCATTTTTAGCTTGGAGTTCATAGTCTCTCACGAGCGCTTTGTCCTATAAAGAGCGGTCGTTGATCCGCTTTGGCGGCATCTTGCTGTGAGAACTCAGCGCTCACACATCAGACACATACTTGGGATTTGGTACCTTTACCTCCAGGTAAACGTGCCATTGGTTCTCGTTGGGTCTATAAAATTAAGACTCAATCTGATGGATCTGTTGAAAGGTATAAAACTCGATTAGTTGCTAAGGGATATTCACAGCAATATGGTATGGATTATGAGGAGACTTTTGCTCCTGTTGCAAAAATGACTACAGTTCGTACCCTTATTACAGTTGCTTCTGTTCGTCATTGGCATATTAGTCAAATGGATGTTAAAAATGCCTTTTTAAATGGAGATCTTCAAGAAGTCTATATGGTTCCTCCTCCTGGGGTTTTTCATCAGCCTGGTGAAGTTTGCAAGCTCAGAAAAGCCCTTTATGGTCTCAAACAAGCTCCTCGAGCCTGGTTTGAAAAGTTTTCTACTGTTATTACCTCACTTGGTTTTCGTCCTAGCAATCATGATTCTGCATTATTTGTTAGATGTACTCCTGCTGGTCGTATTCTGCTTTCTTTATATGTTGATGATATGATTATTACTGGTGATGATGTTGATGGAATTCTAATGTTAAGACAGAGTTGACTCGTTGTTTTGCAATGGGATTTGGGCTCACTCAGTTTACTTTTTGGGTATTGAAGTTGCATCTTCTCCGAAAGGTTATCTTCTCTCTCAATCTAAGTACATCTACATTATATTTGAGTGGTCTCGTATCGCGATAATAAGGCTAGCGATACTCTATTGAGATTATGCTTTCGTTACTACGCCACGATGGTTCTCCTTTGCGGATCGGTTTATACGCCTTTGTTGTTGGTAGTTGGTTTTATCTTACCATTACTCGTCTGACATTGCATATCGCATTCATATAGTTAGTCGATTTGTTACTCCACCTACTACGGTTCATTGAAATTTGCTTTGTTCTTCGTATTTTGAAGTATCTTGAGTACTCGGTTGAGTCTTTTACTTTCTTCTACCTCATCCTTGGAGTTGCATGTATTCGATCTTGAATTGGGCTAGTGATCCTACGGATCGCCGTCGACCTCTTGGTTTTTGTATTTTTTTGGGGGATTCTCTCATTTCTTGGAAGCGAAAGCAGATGTTTATCTCTAGATCTTCCACGGAAGCCAGTATCGTGCCATGGCTTCTACTACATGTGAGATAGTTTAGTTCTGATGGTTGCTTGGATATGGGTGTTTTCTTCATCAAACCTCCATTATATTGTGATAATAGGTACTATCAAATTATGAGTGTTCTGTTTTTTTCACGAAGCGGACGAAGCATATTGAGATTGATTGTCATGTCATTCGACATCATTTTCGAATGGCACTTTAACATTACCTTTCGTTCCTTCTTCTATGCAGCTTGCCGACTTGTTTACAAAATCACACTCTATCTCGCGTTTTCGTTTTTTATCTAGCAAACTCTCGACGCTTATTGCAGCAGCATCGTGAGTTTGAGGGGGGATGTTAAATATTATAATAAGTGTTATGGGTACTATAGTCATTTCTCTTATTTCTCTTTGTAATTCTATTTTACTTTTAAGGGTAGACTAGTCTTTTTAATAAGCTTTAATAGCTTTAGGGTTTTATCTCTTAGTAGCATATATTCATCCTTTTCTTTGTATTGTCGCTAGGATTTCATTATTAATGTAAAACCCTAGTTTCTCTATTCATAACTCCATTCATATGAATTCTTGATTTGTTCATCAATATTAAATATTATGTTTATCATTAACCACTTCTTGTTCAATAATTAACAACTTGCCTAAATTAATTATTTAACCCATCTAATCATCTAATTAAAGTCCTCTAATATTCATACCTTATGCGGAAAAATCACACACAGTAATATTCTTTATAGAAAAGGATTAATTGAGATTCAGAATTTGATGCATATTTCAGAGACGGATGCGAGGTTCCATGGTATGAGACCCAAAGTTCGAAGAGCCATGTCCACCAACTGATGGTATTCTTATTCAGCATTGTTCCAAGAGATGATCCTACACATTTTGTAGATGAGCAGATGAGATTAGGTTTAAAAGCAAACAAAAGAGGAGACTTGGGATGTGTTATACTTAATGACTATGATGTCATAGACATATATAAATGGCTAGAAGTCAGATATCATTTACGCAATACTGGAAAAATAGATGCATTGGAAGATATCATTTATTTTATAATGAGTTTTTGTGCTCTGCCCGACATTTAAGATTTATGTTAATTTAGTTCGGGAAAGTATGAGAGAAAACTATATTAAGCAAAATAATTTTCTCATATTTAATTATTCAAGAAAATTTTTTTAAAGAAAATAATATACAATTAAAATTAGTTAAAAATTTATACATTTTAAAATTACTTAAGTTTGCCAATGATGTGTGATTCAATGGTTAATGGTTGGACGTGATATAGGAAAGAGACCAGGCCAGATGCGAAGACCCTACGGAAGCGCCGCGTCAAGGATGCCATCTACAGCCTTACGATTCATACAAGATCATCAATAATTTAAATTCAAATGCATAATTTTAAGTCAAAATAAAAATTATGATAAATTACAAGCTTTACATGCAAATTTAAATTGCCACCACATATCTCATTTTTGATATAGATAATTATCCTTTATCCATCGCTTATATTTGTTTGGCATTTAATAAATTTCTTTTTATTTTTTAAATATATTATAGTTATTTATATTTGAAAAAGAATATATGCTATTAGTCATGACTCATATAATATATAATAAAAACAATATGGTAAGCTCAGACTCAAATAAATATATTATTTAATTTAATAAGATATTTTATGATTAATAAAAATATTGTTTAAATAAAAAAGATAGGATTGGTTTTTAATTCTCTAAATAAAAATGTAGTTTAAATAAAAATATGGTAAGCTTTGTTTTGTACATGTTCTTGCTCTGTACCTTTCACTTCACTTTGTACATGTTCTTACATATAAATATATAAACTGCACCTCTCACTCCACTTTGTTCCTTTTCTTGCTCTGCTTTAAAAATTACTTTTGAAACCGTTGGATCATTCTTGGTAGATCTAGGTTGTTCTAGTAAGGAATTTGTCTTTCTCCTTTAACTTCTATTTCCATTTTAGGGACATAGATGGTGGATTCACCCGGCATGGAAAGTAAGTCAAAATAAATTGATGACAAATCAAAGAAAGCTGAACCAATATAAGTTATTATTTATCTTTTTAATTTACTTGTTATCTTTGGAGTTTTTTTTTTTTTTTTTTTTTTTACTTGTATATGATTTGATAAATTTAATCTTCATATTGACAGTGAAAATAAAATTGAATAAGTTTAGATGTATAATTAAAAAATAATTTATTGATTTTGGCGTTACTTTTTCTTCTCCTTTTCCTCATGTTTATTATTGTTTATACAACTAAAGAAATTAATTAATTGGAAAAAATATTCATCATTAAATAGGATAATATTGAATATCATATGCTATTGGTGAAGGCTAAATATATTATATTCCTCTAATACTTGACACCACATCTATCATCTTCATACTTATTTTTAGAGTTACATTGACTTTACTATAGTAAATCAACATCTAACCATCACCAAATAGATAAAATAAAACCAAACGAAAGTGATATGACCCAAATGTTCTCACCTAAAATAAACTTTTTACATTTTAATCTTTTCGAAAATTTGATAACTCTTATCTTAGAAATAAATTTTAAAGAAATTGAATATGGCTAAAATGAGTTATATTTTTCTTTAACATTTCTTAACAAGATTTGATTAAAAAATTTCTCATTAATTATTTCTCAAAATAGAACACCTTTTGATGTTTGAAAATATATTAAATTACTATTTTCCTCATAATTAAGTTTTTGACATTATGATTTAAATTTAAGAATATTTTGTAGCAATAAATTAAAATAAATCATTTTTTCAAAACCCTAAACTACTTTTTTAAATTTCAAAACTTTTCTTTTTTCCTTTATGTCACTAGTTATCACTATTTTTTTATAACTAAATACTTTGTTACAATGTAGTAAACTGTAACATTGGGTCTCGAAACTGAGACCCCTCCCCCCTGGATGTCCTATATTTTTAAGCTTTTAATAGTCTACCAATTGAGCTAGGCATGTGGACACTAGTTGCCACATTTAGTGTCAATAAAAATAAATATTTCAATCTAATAATAAATTATTTGAGAAATTATTTTTATAAATAGTCTTAATAATAATAATAATTTGATAATAAGTTTTAAGTTAACGTTTAAATATAATTTAATTTAAAGTTACGCATGTTTTTTTTTTTTTTTTGAAGAAAAAAGAATTTTATTGATTCAAACTAGTAATATATCGATAGAAACATAAAATAAAAATAAATAAAAATAGGATATAATGAAATAACATCCAAGTTAATAACACTAATGAATCAAACCCCAAAGCCTATCTGATTGGATAGTTGAATCTATAGCATTTGATATTACTATTCGATTCAGGTTCTGGCGTATTAATGACCCAATTTAAAGTTGATTTCATGTTGTTGATTGGATATACTTTGCTTGTTTGAATCTCCCTCACACAAATAAACGTTGCACCAGGATGACGACAAACAAACGTCATACCAAGACAATAACAATTACACGTCGCACTAAGACGACGACTAAAACGTAAAAAAAAAAAAAAAACAAATAAAAACCTATATATCGTGGAGTAACCACTTTATCGAGGGAGAAAATGATGGAAAGATGTGTAGATTGATTATTTTAAGCCAAGAATTATAAAAAAATCACCTCCCCTATTTAAAGGAAAAGAGGCTAGTTGATGAAAAGATAAGTTGTGCATGTTAAATAGTCAAATAATTAAATATTAAGTATTAACTTTATCAAATGCCATCTAAGTGCTATAATTAATTTTATTATTACTAAAGGATATTGTTCATGTTTCCATGTTCAAAATTAATGATATAAATTTATATTTCAAGAAAATTATTTAATATTTCATTTGAAAATCTGATGTAAATGGGCTGAATTTTAAAAGTCCACTAGGTTAATAATTTAATTTTCAATATTTTCAGAATATCTACAAATCCTCGGCTTGTTGCAAATATTTATGAATGAACAAAACATAAAATAAATAAAATAAATTTCGTAAATTATAATTTTTACAAATGAAAAAACCTGACTTTTCACTTCTTCTCTCGCTTGTCATAGAAGATATAAACACCAACTCATCAATGAAAGCAAGCATGAAAGAGTCCATAGATGATATAACAAATTTGAACAAATCATTCTATCCATTTCACTTATTGAATCATAAGTTTTTTTTTTTTTTGAATAATTTGGAGAGATGAACTTAATATATAATCGGTGGAGGTGAAACTAGGGGTCACAATTCATATTTTATGACAAGTCAGTGTTTGCATCATGATAAAGTTTTAAACTTTTATCAAATAAATTAATATAAATATAGAACAAATACAATACTCGAGTTAAAAATATAAACTCATATAAGAGTTAATAATCAAATAGAAAGATGTCATATAACACGTTTAAATTTATTTAATAATTAAGATCATTATATTTAATAATAATAAGAATGAGTTAGATCTAGGGATGTAACTAATTAGGTTAATAAATATGAATATTGAATGTGTTAATTAATTCAGGTGACTTTGTATTATATATATATATATATATATAAACAAATCGATACAAATTTCATATGGAAGGTGGCTATGGCTTTCAACTGGCTTAGTTTATCAACATACGTGGCAAGTTTTTAAGATACAAATAATTATATTACTTTCAATCTTCATATAAAAATTTTAAATTAGTTTTACCTTACAGAATTATAAATTAAGAAGTTGACCAAGAAACAATTGATCAACTTGTTTGTCAACTATAGAAAGGAGACTGCTCATCAAACAACCATAGCCGATTCCGCTACTTCCAGCCGATCAGATTCATGGATCCTAAATTGTACATGGCCGCCGCAGATGGTGGTAACATCCATGCACTCCAGGTATTTGATGAAATTCCTATCCAACTAACCCCAAAAAAGAACACAGCCCTCCATATTGTAGCCCAATTTGGTCAAGCGGAGTTCGTCGAAAAGATCCTGCAGCTGTTTTCTCCTTCATCGTAGCAGCGAAATGCAAAAAGTGACACTCCAGTTCACCTTGCGGCCAGAGAAGGGCATTCGACGGTGGTGAGCATGAGTAATGAGGAAGGAGACACAGCGTATACACAGACGGTGAATATCAGCATCTGCTCTGAGGTGGTGAAGTTATTGATTGAAGAAGACACCGAGTTCTCCTATGGTGCTAATTATGAAGGCAACACTCCTTTTTACATAGCTGCTGACCGGGGATTCAGAGACTTGGTGCAGGTGATCCTAGACAATTCCTCTTCGCCAGCTCATATAATATTTATTGTGGTATAACTAAAAACTTTCTGTTCTTGGATATATAGCGAGGTTTTTTTATTCTACAATATCTTCTCATAATATAATAGCCCATCAAATGTCCCTATGCATTATCCTTTAGAAAAATAAATTGATACTAATTAGAAATTTGTGATATATTCTACTTTCAGAGAAGTACGCTAGGCTCCGTGGTTAGTATGAGATTGTCGAGTTCGCTAGAGATCAAAAAAGAAGTGGAAGTAATATAGAAAGTGAAAAAATAATATCAGTTATGAAGAAAACTATGAAAAGTCATATGATAGTGGCGACATTGATAGCAACGGTAACCTTGATAGCAACGGTAACCTTCACCGCGGGAATCACATTACCTGGCGGTTACGTCCAAAGTGGGAGCAACAACCAGGGTAGGGCAGTGCTGTGGATGCTCCCTAAAAATGGCACAGGGGATGATGCAGGTAGGGCAAATTTTGAAAGCTTTGTCATAGCAGATAGCATAGCCATGTTACTTTCTATGTCGGCTATTGTTATTTATTTCATTGCGTCATTCCCTATAAAAGATATGAAGACCGTCGGGACATATTTATTATTGGGCAATTTGCTCACCCTATTTGCAATGCTTGCAATGGTGTTTGCATTTCTGGATGGCCTGCTAGCTGTGCTATCTCCTTCCTCATTCCTTTCCTGGATTACCATGTTCACGCTTTTGGCTAGTTTTCTCATTTTTCTGACATTGACACCCGTCTCAATGCGGATTTTGTCTCCTAAAGACATGCCTTGCCCATTAATTGTTATATTAATTAATTATATTATTCATTTAGTACAAATGCTAGGATTCTATTTCCTAGTAAATTTATGTATAAGTAAGACAAGAGTCGAGTAAAAGACATTTGTTATGTAATTTTCATTTGTTATGTCATTTTATTAATTAGTACTCAGGTTTCTCTTGTTTCTAATTGAGGTTTTCTAATTTTAATAAGGTATCAGAACGAGGTTTCATGAGAAGGAATTTAATATCAATCACAGTTTTCATGGATCTAGCTTTTGGAGTGATCGTATAATTTTTGGCGTGATCGTATAATTGATGTTTTGACGATTTCGATCTTTGGACTTGTTTATGGGTTTTTTGGGAATTTGGTTGTTTCTTTTTGCAATTGTTTCTCTCTTTACAGTACAATTATTTCGTTTGGTCTTATTTATTTAGTTTCTTGATTATGACTACTAAAGCTTCAATATGTGAGTGTGAGATTGGATGGAAAAAAATTATTCGTATTGGAGTTATGTGATGAGAAATTTTTCTTGAAAAAGTTGTGGGAAAATGTTACTAGAACTTGTTTAAAACCTAAAAAACTTATCGAAAATTATCTTTCTTGAATTAGATAAAGTGGAAAGCAAACAAAATTATCACTTGAATTAATAATTTTGTTGAGCATTATCGTACACAATTGGTAAAGTATGAGGCGACAAAAATTTGAGATCACCTACAAAGGTTATATGCTCAATCAAATTTTGCAAAGCAGTGTCAGTTGGAGATTGACACACGTGCATGAACGTTCTGCTATGACTCATAGATCTTTGGGATCAATTGCCTCTTATAAAATCGAATGAATTAAAGACATGTGATGCCTATATTGCTCACAGTTTTCATGGATCTAGCTTTTGGAGTGATCGTATAATTTTTGGCATGATCGTATAATTGATGTTTTGACGATTTCGATCTTTGGACTTGTTTATGGGTTTTTGGGCATTTGGATTTGTTTCTTTTGCAATTGTTTCTCTCTTTACAATCTAGTATTTCGTTTGGTCTTATTTATTTAGTTTCTTGATTATGACTACTAAAAGCTTCAATATGTGAGTGTGAGATTGGATGGAAAAAATTATTCGTATTGGAGTTATGTGATGAGAAATTTTCTTAAAGGAAAAAAAAAGTTGTGGGAAAATGTTACTAGAACTTGTGTAAAACCTAAAAATACTTATCAAAGAACATATCTTGAATTAGATATGTGGGGAAGCAAACAAAATTATCACTTGAATTAATAATTTTGAGCATTCAAGAGGTACACAATTGGTAAAGTATGAGACAACAAAAGAGGTTTGAGATTTCTAAAGGTTATATACTCAATCAAATTTTGCAAAGCAGTGTCAGTTGGAGATTGACACACGTGCATGAACGTTCTGCTATGACTCATAGATCTTTGGGATCAATTGCCTCTTATAAAATCGAATGAATTAAAGACATGTGATGCCTATATTGCTTGTAGAGATGAGCAAAGATTAGTTCAATTCTTGATGACTTATCATAGATATTTGAATTTTAATTTTTTATTTTCTTACGTAATCATTTAACCGCTGCTTGCTTTGTTCAACCATGGATTACATACTATCACCAAATATTAATTCAAATAATAGTGATATATTCATATAATAATAATGATCCCATAATAATAAAAACAAATATCTTCCACGTAAATTTACTTGTTTCACAATTACTTACAAAATAAACATGTATCATTCAAATCATCAGAATTTTGCTTTCAACAAGTAATTATACATATTCAGTCACCAAATAATAATCGAAGATGTTGAATTCATATATAAATTAAAAATATTAGAAAATCAGTACCCAGCATCACACATGTCACTTTCAATCAAAATGAAATGAATTCGAGCACTAGCAAATTAATAGACTAAAATTTTTATACTAATAGTCTATTACTCTCATCATTAACCAGCCAAAAGTTTACACGATCAAGAGAGAAATGATGCACAGCACACAAGAAGTAATTTATTAAGAAAAACAACTGCATGGATCAATATGATCTTAAACATTAGATTACAATAGACTATCAACAATTTGTTAAGATATATAAAAGAAGTTGAATAAAAAGCAGCAGCAGAGGACATTAATAACGATGAAGGCCAAAGATCTGTGGCAGCACAGCGTATATGCCGGCCATGAATGCCAGCACCATTGATTGTCAGAAAAAAGCTCCAGAGATGGTGTTTTTCGAGATCTTCCGGTTTTTGATGCACGGCCAGAAAATAGAAGACGAATAAAGCGGACACAGACAAAGCCATGGCTAAGGTATCCATTAGAACGAATGCTTTGAATGCTGCTTGCTTTGCTAGGGTTGCCATCCATCATGTTCTTTGTAACCACCAGGCAAGAGTGAATCCAGCCCATAAAGCTTACAGTTTGCTACAAATTGTAACACAATTAAATGAGGTTCACTTATTTTCTTGCGGCCAGAGATGAAATTGCTCACTACTTCTAATGACGTCAATATTGATTTCACTATACCTCTGTCTTCCTTCTCCCTCTCCACCCAACTAAAGGTCAATACCGCTTCCTTACGTTTCTGAATTTTTTTACCCCAAAAAAAGAAAAATTGAAAAATATATATATATATACTCTCCTTTGGTCAGAGTTTGACACGCATGGCCTTCAATAGCTAATAAAAATGAAAAATGTTGCATGCATACGAAATCAAGCATTATGGGAACAGTAATATATATGCAAATCAATTTTCAACCATAAAGAGTAGAAAAGAAAAATCTCAGAGAGTGGAGGTATTAGATTAGGGTTGGAAAGAGAGACCGATGTGAGACCAATTGGGGCATCACATTGGGGAGAACTCATGAATGAGGGGGAATTATGATTTAGGGTCTTATGGGCCTCATATTTAACAGAATACCCATAAAAGCATTTAAATTAAGCCCAAAACCTGTGTCATCAAGTAAAATTTAGATCAAGGACATAAAAATCTCAAAATACCAATATGAAGGGCTGTTTTGTTGCCATCTTTGATCCCGAGGTAGGCTATAGATTTATCTGATGATTTGTTTAGTTATTGCTTCACAATCTTAGTATAGCCAAAGTGGGCGGCACAGTGGAGCGGAGTCTACCCATTTTCATCCGCTTCTTTTGTCGGACATTGCTTCCATTCCAATAATTTAGCTTTTATTCCTAATAAATAAATGAACATATAAAGATATAAAAACTAAAACATCTTTAACCATAGATTAAATTCATTTCGGTTGTGTTTGGTTGGTGGAAAATAATAAGGAAAAAAAAAACTAAATACTAAGAAAATTGATTCTCTTACATGTTTATTGATTTTCTTGCATATTTGGTTGTGTAATGAAAAATCTTAAAAAAAATCAAATATAAATAAAATTATTTGAAAATTCATTCGTATTCTTAAATTATTTGATCTGAATTAAAATAAATAAATAAAATTATTTTGAAACGGTGTTAGGAAACTTATGCACCCACCTTTCTCCATATTGATATGACATTGGAAACCTGACATGGCATATGGAAGGTACCTTGGTCATTTCGAATAACAGCAGAATGCAAAGCAGTTCTACCCAAGATGCCACTGTAAGCTGGTGAAGTGCCGGTGTTGTCTATGATTATTTCCAACAGATCTCCATGTCCTCACTCCACCGCCATTTAGAGAGGCGTTCCACCAGAAATATTAGGACCATAAATAAACTGAGGGTCTTTCTCAATCAATTATTTGACCACCTCAGGGTGATGATATCTCACTGCATGGTACGTGTCTTTCTGTAATGTGGGTCCAGCCCAAAGTTAGGTAGCCCATTTTTCTCTCTTAAGCCCATTAGGGCTATAGGTTTTATAATAAAAATGAGCCGTGCAGTGTGTTTTCGGCTAGAGCAGTTTTTTTTCAGCAGAAAAGAGGTGTGAAGCTGTGTGTGGTTCTTGTGCAGAAATCAGAATTGCAGCATCAGGTTTTTGCAGCAGAAAAATGGCGGCCAGATAATTTATTTTTGGGGTATACTTTGAAGGTTTTTCTTATTGGTCGGTCGGATGGCGGTTTTCGGGTGAGATCTTCGTAATCACATCTTTGATTTGAGGCTAGATTTTATTATTTTATTAGTATATTTAGATGATTTCATTGTTTTGGGATCATGAAGTGCTTCTTCGATTGTGTTGAAAATAGGTGTTGAACCTAGTTTAGAATTAGGTTTGTACCTAAATTATTATAGTGGATATTTGGGTGGACTCGAATGAGTCTCGTGGTTTTCTCTTCTTCTGCTTTGGGAGGTTTTACACGTTAAAAATTAGTTTTTTGTGATTATCTCCTAGGCATATTATCTTTCTTAGTGCATTTTATTGACTCCTAACGGGGTTAAATCAACAAGGGAAATATTCGGTCTTGTGTTTTATTTCCCAGCCGAGTGGTATCGAGCACAGTTTACATTATGCAGGTATTGGTTGAGTGGTTTAAAAATGGAAGACCGGGAGCCGCTATGATTAGACTAACCTCGTCTAATTATTCTATACGGGAAAACCCGAGGAATGGAAGATATTCTTTATTGCAAGGATTTATATGCGCCTATTGATGGGGATAAAGTAAACCCAGATATGTCGGACGGAATGGAAGATCATGCATAGAAAGCAGTGGCTCTGTCGGACGGTGGGTGAACCCGAGGTGTGTTTCATCACGCGTGTCACGGAGGCTGATGCTCTTGGGCTTTGGGAAAAGAATTAGAATCCATGTACGAACGAAAGATTGCACAGAATAAAGCCACTTTGATTAGAAGGCTAGTAAATCTGAGAGAGTATAAAATGGGCCTGGCGTAGCGACACAGAGTGACTTTCAAGGGTTGGTGAACGGTTAAATGCTATGAGGAGATGAAGATTGAAGATGAGTTGCAAGCATTGTTACTTTTGAGTTCTTTGCCGGATAGTTTGGGATGCTCTAGTTATCTCACTTAGTAACTCGGCTCTAATGGCAGATTTAACCCATGGACTATGGTAAGACGGTTGTTTAATGAAGAAGCCGGAAAAGGAAGGAACAAGGAATATCTTCGAGGCCAAGAGGCTCTTGTCACGAACGAGGGAAGAGGTAAAAATAGAGAACCTAAAGTCGTACAGTAAATCCAAAGCTGGTCGCAATCCGGAGGAAAGTCTAGTGAAAGAAGAAAGTGTTATCATTGTAGTAAGGAAGGACATATGAAAAAGAAATTGTATGCTTGAAACAGGAGGAACAAAGGCAAAAAATCAGAGGAAAGATGAAAATAAAAAAATACTACATCTGCTTTGCTCAGCCCGAAGATGTGGCGATTCTATTTTCCGGAGATGAAGAATGTTTGCACAATTCCAGAGATAATGAGGTTGAGTGGATTATTGATACGTGGCCTCTTATCATGTTACTCCTAATAAGGAGTTCTTCACATCGTACGGGGCGAGGAGACTTTAGTGCGTAGAGATCGGTAACACCAGCTACTCAAATTTGTAGGTATTAGTGATGTTTGCATACAGACCAGGCGTTAGTTGTGACTGAGGAATGTGCGGCATGTTCTACGACTTACGTCTTAATCTTATTTTAGGTTGCCTTGGATCGGAAGGATATGTGAATTACTTCGGTAGCAGTGAAATGGAAGCTTTGCAAGGTTCTTTAGTAGCTGCTAGAGCAAGGTTAGAAGCACACTTCTGAGGACAATTGAATGTGAGATGAATTGAATGCAAGCGAAGATGGTTCCTCCCCAGGTTATGGCCTGAGATTGGGTCACATGAGTGAGAAAGGGTTACATATACTAGCCAAAAAGGGGCTCTCATTCCTTTTACTAAAGGTGACAGTCTTAACCCTTGTGATTATTGTTTATTTGGAAAACATCATAGAGTTTCTTTTTCTAAATCTTCAAAAAGAAAATCTAATATTTTGGAATTGGTTTATTCTGATGTTTGTGGTCCTTTTGAGGTGGAGTCCTTGGGTGGAAATAGATATTTTGTCACATTCATTGATGATGCATCAAGAAAGGTGTGGGTTTATGCGTTAAAGGCCCAGTCAGTGTCAGTTTTCGAGAGAATTTCATGCATAGTTGAAGAGAGACGGGAAAGTTTTGGAAGTGTCTTCGTGCGACAATGGAGGTGAGTATACATCAAAGGAGTTTAGAAACTCTTTGCTTTCGGCCCACATGGTATTAGACATGAGAAGAGCGATTCCACAGTACTCCGGCCTGATGGTGTTGCGGGAGGATGAAGCCTTATTATTTGAGAAGGTCGGATCATGCTAAAAATGGCAAAGCTACCCCGAAGTGTTTTGGGGTGAGCTATTAAATGCTGCTTGTTAATTATTAATAGATTCTCCTCAGTTCCTTTGGGTTTGACATTCCAGAGAAGGTATGGACGGGGAAAGATGTTGTTTACAATCATCTTAAGGTTTTGGGTCTTGAGTTTTTGCACATGTCCCTAAAATGGTCAGCTTAGTGACCAAGCTTTTCCATGTATCCTTGTTGGCTATGGAAATGAAGAGTTTAGGTGCGGATTATGGGATCAGTGAAAAGAAGATTTTGAAGTAGAAGTGTGATATTTTATGAAGATTAGACTATTTCGGATTGAGAAGGCGAAAGGTTAAAGCTATCGATGATGGTGTTATTGGTCCCTACGATTATTCATTTTTTCGCTACGGCGTCTTATAGATGGGGAAACGAATGGCGGTGATGAAGCACCGAGAGACGGTGGTTGATGATGGGATGCGAGAGAGTGATCGAATTTGTTGAAGACGGGGAAGCGGCCTCTCGGCAGAATCATTTGGTACCTCAAATTAGAAGGACTAATAGGGAGAGTCGTCCATCATCCAAGTATCCTTCTTCAGAGTATGTGTTGATTACTGATGAGGGGGAGCTAGAGAATTTTCAAGAAGTACAGACTCATGCAGATAAGGTAAGTTGGATGAAAGCTATGCAGGAAGAAATGCATTCTTTGTTAAAGAATGACATGAGTTAATTGGAACTTCCAAAGGGCAGAAAGGCATTAAGGAACAAATGGGTGTTCAAGTTGAAGAAAGATAGTGATGGAAAATTGCTGAAGTATAAAGCTCGTTTGGTAGTAAAAGGTTTTGGGCAGAAAAGGGTATTGACTTTGATGAGATATTCTCTCCAGTTGTGAAAATGTCTTCTATCAGAGTTGTTTTGAGTTTGACTGCTAGTTTAGACCTCGAGCTTGAACGGTTAGAAGTGAAGGCTTGCTTTTCTTCATGGTGATTTGAATGAAAATTTACATGTCACAACTGAGGGTTTGAAGTAAAAGGTAGGAGCACATGGTTTGCAAATTAAAAGAAAAGTCTTTATGAAATTTGAAAGCGAGCGCCAAGGCGATGAATCTGAAGTTTGATTCACTTTATGGTGAGCCCACAGTATAAGAGGATAGATCACGGGATCATTGTGTTTATTTCGAGTTCTGGATGGTAACTTCATTATTCTTTTTCTTTATGTTGATGATATGTTAATAGCGGGAATGATTGAAATTGATTAGCCAGGATTGAAGAGAGGTTGTTGAGTCCTTTGACATGAAGAACTTAGGGCTGTAAGCAAATGTTGGGTGTACGAATTACTCGAGATAGAAAGGAAGCCCAGAAAGAAGAAGTTATGGATTTGTCACGGGAAAGTATGTTGAGCGTGTGTGAAGGTTCAATATGAAGATGCTAAGTCGAGTTAGCACACCTCTGAAACGATCACTTTAAACAGCAGGAAGCATGCCCTACTAGCAGGATGAAAGGAAAAGATGGCCTCTATTCGCCTCCTCTCAGTGATGGGGGAGTCTTATGTATTGTATGGTTTTGTACAAGGCACGATGTGCACATCTTGTTAGTACGGTGAGTAGATTTCTCTCAAATCCGGGAAAGGAGATTGGGAAGCGATGAAATGGATCTTCAAATATTTGAGGGTACTTGAAATTGTGTTTGAGAGTTTTGGGGGTTCAAAACCCGGTGTTAGAAGGTTTCACAGGATCTTTGATATGGCGGTGACCTTGATGAGTAGAAAGTCGACTTACAGGTTTTTATTCACTTTTGTGGGAGAATTTGTTTCATGTGATCTAAATTCTGAAGTGTGTTGCTTTGTCTACTGCGAGGCCAGAATACATGCGGCAAGCAGGCGACAAAGAGATGTTATGGATGAAGAGATTTGTCGAAATTTGGGTATGATGCAAGATGAGTATGTTGTGTTTGTGATAGTGAGTGCTCTGGACGAAGCGAGAATACTTCGTACTATTCCCGTGCAAAGCACATTGATGTGAGATATCATTAGTTCACGGATGTCATTGGAAAGAGCTTATGAAGCTTAAGAGAAGATTCACCTGATTTTAATCCTTACGATATGATGACAAAAGTTGTTACGAGAGGAAGGTGAAGCTTTGTCTTGGTCATTGGCGGCATGGACCTCCTAGCGAGATGTTAGAGTGTAATCTCCCACTTATGTTGAAATTTGGAGGAGATTGTAATGTAGTCTTAAAGTTAGGTAGCCCATTTTTCTCTCTTAAGCCCATTAGGGCTATAGGTTTTATAATAAAAATCTGTGGAGTCGTGCAGTGTGTTTTAATTTAGACGATTTTTTTCGTGAAAGAGGTGTATGACTGTTTGGTTCTTGTGCAGAAATCAAGAATTGCAGCAGCAGTTTTGCAGCAGAGAAAAGTGGCGGCGAATAATTTATTTTTTAAGAATTTATACTTTTACGAGAAAGGTTTTCTTATTGATCAGTTCGAAGGACCAGTTTTGGGTAGAGATCTTCATCAATACATCTTGATTTGAGGGCTAGATTTGCCTATTATTTTATTCACTATATTTAGATGATTTCATTGTTTTGGGATCTTGAAGTGCTTCTTCTGATTGTGTTGAAAACTAGGTGTTAATTCCTAGTTTAGAATTAGGTTTTGTACCTAAATTATTATAGTGGATGATATTTGGGTGGACTCAGGCAAAGGTCCGTGGTTTTCCTCTTCTCACTTTGGGAGGTTTTCCACGTTAAAAATTCTCTTTGTTTTTTTGTGATTATCTCCTTGGCATATTATTTTTCTTGGCTGCATTTTATTGACTCCTAACAAGTTAAATCAACAAGGGAAAATATTCAGTCTTGTGTTTTATTTCCCAACACTTTCCCCTCATTGGCCAATCCTCAGTAGGGAATTAGAGCTTGGACGACAGTCAGATGCCCTTCTCTTGCTGCAAGGTGAAGTGTGATGTCTCCTTTCAGATTGCTCTGTCCCAGTAGAGATGGAGATGAGGATGAAGTCAATATAAGAATCAGTTCGACACATTCCAGTTGACCGAATTGAGCTGCAATATAGAGGATGGTATTCCTTTTCCTTTTAGGGAGTCAATTGGAGTTGGCGGCCCGAGATCACAAGCTTTTTTCATTTTAGCATCATCTGCTCCAGCATGCTGATGTTGCCTTTTGATGCAGCCTTGCAATTCAGCATCCATTTATGTGGTCTTGGTCTGGCTATCACCCTCGACCTCTTCAACCGGGATCAAGCTGTTTAGTTCTACTTCTACGCCATGATCATCACAAGTATTAGAATATTGACCCATGAGTGGTTGAGCCATCCCGCCCCGCCTTCTTAGTCCTTCCCCCAACCGGGTCGAGCAGTTTCAAGTCAAGAGCTAATGGTGGAGATTGTAGATGGATAGTTGAAATAATTTGCTCCCACGCATGAATGTATCTGGGTCTCTTCAAGCTCATTTTATAGCCACAAGATATGCAAATTAGAAAAATGTTATATTAATTTAATTGTTATGTCTCGGTTCCCGAAGGTGGGGAGATTCCCTTAGGGTTGTTTAGAACATTCCAGAATGAGAATCAAAAATCATTTTCCATTTTTATTTCTAATGGAATGAAATCAATAATTGTTGATTTCTAGTGTTTTGATTAATTTAGGAATCTTACGTAACAATGATTGTTTATTTATATTTCAGAGTTAAAAAAAATATATATATATATATATATATATATATATATATATATATATATATATATATATATATATATATATATATATATAAAAGTTAATATAATGATTTACCCAAATAATTATTTTATTTAGTCAACCAATAAGCTACATAATTAGTTCTAATTGTTTAATAGTAATATATTTTTTGGAAAAAAAATAGGATTTAGGATTTTATATTTTAATAAAAAAATATAAAATTATTTTGTGTTGAGTTGTAAGAAATTTAAAAAATAATTTATTTTCATGTTATCTTGTTTGATATTATGACGTAAAAAGTCATTTCAGGAAATAACTAAAAAAATACAAAAAATTTAAAATATTTAAATTTAAAATATCTCGGGAGAGTATGTTTTCCTCCTTTTTACGCTCCGGGGCTTCCGAGATATCCCCTCCAAATGAGCTAAGATTTCCCCCCGGGTAGGAGCGGCAGCAACAGGCCCAAAGGAAAAAACTCTCAGAGTGGAAGGAGGCGAAGGCCTTAAAGCAGAAGATTTTGCAGGCTTCAAACTAGACGAACCTGGGATATTCGACCTTATCAACTCTGCATAGGAGGTGAGCGAGCATCCGCTAGCAGCCCAGGCAGCGGAAATTATCTTCATCGTATAAGGTGACGAGCATCTAAAAAAAAAAAAATGAAAGGTCAGAAGTATTCGATCGTCTGCAGACAGATCAAAACCAAAAAGTAATACAAATACTCACGAAGGTTATCATGAGCACCCCAAGTCTTGGGAACACCAAGAGTGTCGTCCCTATCGGAAGAATTGTACTCCCAGTTGGAGCCACTGACAAAAAAATATCGAACCTTCCATGTCCTATGTGAAGAAGGAAGATCCGAAATCACGAGGGGGGCCCCAGAGCGCCTGGGAAAATAAATAAAACCCTCGGCAGTAGCTGTTGGATTAAACAGATACAGGAGCAGGGCCACATTAGGGATGCCAAGCCCCCTATCCCTGAAAAAGACCAGTAAACCTACCAAAATACCCAATAGTTAGAGTGATTGGGAAGGGCCAGTGTAAAGAAAATCTTGAAGAACTTCTTTTATGAATGGATGTAGAGGAAAACGAAGGCCATTCTCAAAGGCAACTTCAAAAAAATAGACCATACCAGGCACGGAGGTAGCATAACGAGTCAAAAAATCAGGAGACCATATCCGGACACCGAGTGGAGGCCGATATCGTTCAGCAAAAGTAAACTTGTACGAAGGACCAACTTTGCTAGGTCCCACCTTCATGGCGTGACGAACGGCAGTTTTGAGGAAATCCGACCCTTTAGGGTATTTGATCAGGGTTATTTTCCTTTTGCCCTTACCCAAAGGAGGGGGAGGCGCCTCAGGAGCATTCGGAGACCCAATGGCGGTCGAATGAATGGGGGCCTCCCTAACCTGCCCAGAACCGACATCAGCAGGGGGATCAGCGTCAATGCGCAAAGATGAAGAGCGACTTGGGCCCATCGCATAAGCAAACGGGATAAACGAGACACAGACGACTAAACCCTAGAACCTCGTCGGGCCAAATAAAAAAAAAAAAAAAAAAAAGAAAAAAGAGAAAGCACAAGATAGAAACACGGCGAACCCAGGAATGAGATGGAAAGAACCCTCGAGAAAGGACCAGACGCGAACAAACGGACGGAATCCGAGGGAGAAAGCAAGGTGCAAAGAACACCAAATAAATAGGGAAGCTACGAAACCCCGGAGGAATTCGAGAGGCGAAGGTCGTCGAAAAATAAGGAAAGGCAGTATGAAACCCGAAGGTCATTATTAACACTCCACTTATGGAGCGTCGGAGTTAATCAGAGCAGACACATGGAAATATGTCGGCGGAAGAATTCTGACCCTTGCCCTGCGCCAATCCGCACACAAGGGTTGGGGGGCAGCTGATGGGTTTGAAAATAGGCGCCATTTGCAGGCCCACATACTAGAACCAAGGTAGGCTGATAAAGCATCCTAGCCCAGCCCACCCAGCGTCGGCCCCGATAGGAAGAGCCCGGCCCGCAAACGGAGGCCATGAAGTGGATAATTGAGGAGGCCCACGTCTTGTAGATAACACTAAATCTAGCTAATAAGGAAGGAGGATAATTCTCAGCCAACTACTTATCCTATAAATCAGATCTCATCAGTTAGGAAAGTGGGATAATCTTTAATAAATACTATTCCATCAATATCTCTTACTAAAATTCGATAAAGGCAAGAAATATCTCATCCAATGGAAAAGAATCCTTACGACCCTCAAATTGGGAATAATATACACCATAAATACATGGCCACCCCGGCGGTGAAAAGGTACGCGGATTCATACGCACTCTTATTCGCATACTTCTATGCAACACATTCGCCCTCTAAGCAGTCTCTCTTTTCTCTCAGAAAGACACTGACTTAGGCATCGGAGCGGCCACGGGCACAGCCCTTGCCGACCCCCCTTTTTTGATTTGCATAGCAGGGCAACGATCGAGTCCTTGAATAACATTGAAACAGTGCCCGCAGCCCGGGCGATCCGGCGTCCTCAGTTCAACCCGCCAGGTCTTGGTGCCCCCGCCAACCGATCTTAGTCGGTGGCTTGACCGCACACGCTCGGCCGATTACAGTTGAAAAAAGCATCATCATTAATAAAATCATAACAATAGTACATTAAAATATTCCAAATTACATAAAATGTCGAGGGTTTGATGTGTGTATATAAATAAGTTCTAGTGCGGTGGCGCGCCTAAGTTCTGACTTAAATATACATAAATATAGCAACAACAACATAAGTATCATTGAGAAGTAAGTGAAGGTATGTCTCTTTTTTCTCTCTTTCCTTTTTTTATTTTTTTTTTTTTATTTGTTGTTCTGCCTCTCCCCTGCATTCCAAAAAGACAGATTTCAACATCGATACCCATTAAAAGAAGATTTAATTAATGAGTATGACTACTAGAAATGCCACGATAATGGAGTGAACTGCATGAGATTAAGATAATTTAGAAATAACTATGGCCAAAGAAATGAACAAGAAGACAAAAGACAAAAGTCGAAAGCCAAAAGCCAAAAGCCAAAAAAACACACTACTCAATGTAAGGGACTGTTTGGTTGTGTTTTTAGCAGTTTTTTGAAACATGAGACACGTTTTGGGTGTTCTATGGAATCTGTTCTCGTTCCTTGAAATTAGTGTTTTTTTTATTCTTTATGTTTTTCAAAAAAAAAAAAAAAAAATGAGAATCAAGTGTGTTTTTTGTGTTTTCCTTTTCTTCTTGTTTTTCAAAATAAAAAATAACTTACAAAAACGTAAACAAATTGACCCTAAATTCACAATTGAACCCATATTAAGACATTAAAGCACAAAGCTTGAGAGCAAGGCTACAATGTATAACACTTTTTTTTACTCCTTTTTAGAAGTCTGAGCCTAGCTATGTTTTGCTTTCACTTTCTATTAACAACACTAAAATAACAATAAATGAAAAGATAACAATAATAAAAACAATAACAACACTAAAATAACAATAAATAAAAAGATAACAATAATAGAAACAAAAATAAAAGAGGGGAAATGAGGAAATTGCAGGAAAAACATCCCTTATTCATCTGGGTTCTGTTTGCCTTAGGTGGATTTGGGGGTAGCTTGCTTGAACGCAACAGTGGGAGCTATTCAGCAACTCCTCTCTGATGCTCCAGCACAAGCTCACCAGCAAACCAGTCGAGTTTTTCGAAATTGCTCTGCTCTCCTATCCTTTTACCTCCAAAGAGCACTGATTCAACGTTCTTTTGCTTCAGCATTTCCTCAGATATTCCAGTCAGCATCTTTACATTGCTAGGACTAGGGTCTGTATCCATGTTTGACCCACAACGACCCACGGTGGACCCATTTGCCTGTGATTCCAAAAATGATTGTGTTTAGTGAACCACAGATACAATAGACACTGAGATACTTAAAGCTTGGAGAGTTCAGTTGAGTATTCCTCAAGCCAATTTGCCTATAGTATACTTCTACTGAACTCCATGATTTTGCAAGAAAAGAACCAGGAATATACTATGTCTAGATTAATACAACCGTGCAAGACGGACAAAAGGAAAGAACAAAAGAAAAAATTGTTGACTGTATATATATATTTCAGGATCAATGAACTCTTTTTTTGAAATGGGGTATAAAACTGATTCCTCACCAACCTTACCACACCAAAATGATTTGAGTGAATGCTTTAGAATAGTGAACCTTAAAGGGGCACTAAATTAGTACACAAACTCAAATTCACTTGAAATGGATGCACAGTAGGAAAAGTGAACAAATGGCAGAGTTGCATGAGCCGTCCAAAACAGATGCGCATGTTAGCTCAGAGCATACTGGAATACGGACATAGGTCTCACGATTCTGGCCGAAGGCCATTGAGACAATGGTCGGCCATATTGGCTTTCCAGCTCTTCACTTGTTAAATGTCGTAGTTTTCCCTTCAAGTTGACCTATTCCAAGAAAGAAAGGAACACAAATAAAATTGCAGTGACAGATCAATCAAATTACCTTCTCCAAATGAAGAATTAGTTAGAATCATTACAAGGTGTGCTACTCACATTCCTCTCTCTAAATCAACCAATCAGCCTCTCCATGATATTCAATTTCTAAGTAAATTCATTATCTTTTGTGCAGCCTCTCCATCAGCTTCTAAGCTGAAATGCCACAAACAACACACTGAACTGATTCTGCTTCCATGGTATATCCAAAAACCCACTGGCTATTCTCACTTTAACTCTTCTTAGTCTCTATATGTATAAAAAAAATTAATTCTTTCAAATCACTCTTAGTCTACACACAACAAACCAGGTTTTGATCATAAGCTCCATGTATGACTGATACTAGACAAGAACCAGACCACACAAATCTTTAGTCAATGGATTTATGCAAATACATGATCTAATCTAAGTGCAGCCTCTCAGACGACAATCATAGGTGGTCAAAGGTCACTAGTCTATTAAATCCACATCCCAAAAAGGGCTTAAAATGGAATATATAGTGAACACATACTCTGTACTGTCGAGTAAACAACAAATAGAAATAAAAAAATAAAAAAAACAGCAGAGATATAAGTATACTTCAAGAATAATGAAAAAAAATGGTATGTTTTTAGAAATCACAAAATTACCAAACAAAAGCACCCCCAACTCATATTTCCCAAGAAAACTGAATTTAAAGAAAGGAAAACAACTCAGAATTTCAAGCTTTGTGCTATTTAGGTTTCCCAAACAGTCAACAACATGATATTTAAATGCCACCAAATAAAAAGGATCACAATGGAAAATTATTCTTAGGTCTATGCAGTAATTTTGACCAATTTTTTAATTCCGGATTCTACACCACCACTTTCATAGTTTTCACAGCTAATGGCAAACAAAAGGTTGACAAACGGTAATTTATACTAATTTCATGATTATACAAGCGAAAACTAGGATTAAGGTGCAGCAATTTAGCATCAACAAGTGACAAAATGGTGAACTCAAGAAAATCTCTCAAAGCTCTTTAATGAGAGATGTAACAATGATTTCAAGAAGTGAGCAACTTCATAAATGAAGTGGCGAAGCTTTAAATAGAAATTTGAGAGTGAAACAAGTCATTAGGCACAATAGTTCCAACTCATTCCAGTCAATGGGTGACTGGCCATAAACTAGTCAGCAGGAACTTCTTAGTAAATCGTTGGAAGCCTGGAAACTGACTGTTTGAGGAGTCAGCCTCAGCCATCTCTCAACTGTTAGGTGCTGCCTGAAAATGCAAAAGTTCACCCTCAAATGGATTGATGAAGCAGTTAACAAGTTCTTTATGAATTTTCTCAACTGCTGAATGTTTGCAAGTTTTAGACGTGGGAAAAGGGTGAAACTGTTTTGACATGCTCTCATACATCTTGAAAACCTTTTGATCCAATAATTGCATTGAGTGTCGGTTCTCATTTAAACATATTTCATCCATTCTTTTAAAGATGACCAAGCAATTTAAAGGTTCAATTGGTTAACTTTTAATCAAATTGAATTGATCGGTACCTTACACCTTTTTTACAATCCTAGCTTAGTGCACCTCAAGCTCACAATTTTAAAATCTCTATCCAAAAAGAAGAAAAATATAGTTAAAGTAGCACTTTACCAAGGGAAAATGAAATACATGAACATGAAAAACTAGACAAAAAATTAAAGACTGATAACAACAACATATTTACCTATCAACTACCCCTCCTTTAATTTATTTTTACTTTGTGTGTATACAGAAAAAAAACCCACATTCCCCACTATCTACCTTGAGAAAAAGACATTATTCCAGAAACAGAAAATCGGCATCATAATTAATAAGCTTACCATTGATGGATCTAATCTCATTAAAACTAGAACCTTAACATCTCTATCTTACAAAGCATCACATCCTTAGAAGATACCGTTCTAGAAAGGAAAAATTATGAGATTTATAAAGAATCCTTAACAACCCACAACTCAAAAGAAATATCCACCATAAGATTAACCATTTTCCAAATCAAAATTTTCAATAAACAATCTCAAACACTAAACCCATGAGATCAACCATCTCAAAACAAAAAATATACATATAATAGACCATAGGAAACATTGGGCACTCAGGAGATTAACCATTTCCATCACAAAAAACATGCTTGAAATCCAATTTGAAACCCATGACCAGTAACCATTTACAGTCAAGACAAGTTGAAAAAATAAAAACCAGAAACTCATAAATCCATGAGATTTAAGTATTGAAAAATGTAAAAAAAAGAATGAGAAAAACCTTTGCTCTCAGAACCATTTGAAAAAAAAGTATAGGTAATTACTTCCAAAAAAAAAAAAAAAAAACAGAGCACTAACCTGTAAGATTAACTCTAGGATAGGCCTTAAGTTGGACAAAGAGATGCATAAAGCTAGCCAAAGGTCAACAGCATTTCCATGAGTAAAGAAGAGTGGAGACGAGCATAAAGGGGTTCCTAAGATAGGAAAACAATGATCATATTTGTTGCTACCTTTTTATTCGGCAAATTAGGGATAGGCATCAAAGGACACAACTATATGGTCTACCGTGGTCGTGCTTCTTCACCTTGTATGTCGTTGACAGCTACGAAAAAGGAGGTGAATTTCACTAAACGTGGACCATGCCCCGTACCCCACAAGGTAATTTGGCTGGATCCACCTTTCTCATGGCGGAAAAACAGCCCAAGTCATGATGGAAACAATGGGGGGAAAAGAGGAGAGGCAGGAAAGAACGCGCTTTGGGTTTTGTTTGAAATGGAGACTTGACCCACTCCATTGGGTATGAGCTTTGGCAAATGGGTATGTGGTTTCAGTTTGAGATTATAAATGCAGCATATCATTTTTTTATCATTGTATCTTTAAGCGGGACTAAGTCCCTACGCCCATGTGAAGTCACTTTTAAACCTGGGTGTGATTCTCTGTTTAAATTCTCGAGTTAGTGGATGGTGAGCATTTACCAATTATTGCAGCACGAAACAAATAAGAAGACAACGGTGGTCATTTCGTCGCCTCCAGATGGCAAAGTTAGTCTTTTACGGAAGCTTGAATTTAGAGTCACAGTATATTTGATTCCAAGAAATCTGCATTACCTCATTTGGTGTGACTTGTATCTTTATGGAGGGATGGAAGAGGATCGGCCTTTTTGGAACCAGATAGTTTAGCTGATGTTTGGGAAGGTGGCTCTTATTTATGGAAGAATCAAACATTCTGCCTTTGCATGCTTGCCTTCCCAGATGAACCGATTGGTAGAAAGTTTTCCTATTAATTAGAGCGATGGGGTCGGTTCGCAGAGAACTCACTATGTGTGAAGGCAGATTGGCTACTTCATTTGGTGGAGTTCTTAGATCGGGGAAAGTAAGCATTTGAGTTAAAGCCTCTCGGGATATAGAACACCGGGCACCGAATGGGGAGGTGGCTGGCGCTCGTGGGCGGCTAGCCACAGGCTAGTCCTTGGGGTACCGGGCGGAGGATCAGCCGGAAATTTGGATCTGGGCTTGATCCTTTGGGGCTCTTGAGGCCCAGGTCGGATTTGGCTAGGGTGCGGGCTGGGCCCTTAATTGCTATGTCATTTTTGTGGATAGGATATGACCTCAATTTTATCAAGCTATATATGGGTGGATTCTAGGCTCAAGGAACTCCATAGAGTCTAAAACACTGACGAGAGATTCTAATGAAGGGGAGTTATGTAGTACCAAATCATGAAGAAAATCGGCTGCTACGTAGTGCGCGACGGGGAAACCAGGACCTTTTGTGAACATGACAGGAAAAATGCTAAGAATTGGGTTTAAGCCTGAAGATCAAAACAAAAATCGTTCTCAAAACTTTGAAGCCATCTGATTAGAATCAACATGTAATTGCAGAGCACTTACCCACGAAATCAAACAAAACTTCTCTTTTTCAAATCCTAAAGACACAAAAATCGTTCTTTTCCAAGCTAATTAAAGTGAAACCGAATTAGGTTTTAAAATTTCGAGAAATCAAAACACAAAACAAGGAAGATTATTCTTTTTTATTTTTTAAGTCCTGAGTGAATTCCTCAGCTGGTGATGACCCAAAAGCAGAGAGTCGTTGAAAATCCCAAATAGATCAAGCGGAGTGCGAACAAATCCACACAAATAGCCAGCATCAAGCAGACACCATATCATATCGACGCAAACTTACAAAATATCAAGCTTTTTTTACAATCAAAATTAGAATAAAAGATAGGATAAGAAGAATTAAAATCAAATTACCTTTTATGATTTAATCCTCCAAAAAAAGCAATATCAGTGAATTAGAAATGTGATGCCTTTTAAGGAATTTCGAGTAAGGTGTTCTTTGAGTATCTTGGATGCTTTTGAACCATACTCGCAATATAAATATAAGTAAAATTCACAGGCCATTTCACAGAGACATTCTGAGCCAAAAATTTGTCGAGTAATTATGATTAAAAACTTTTGGGTATGTTACCGACCATTTTTCATGGTAATTTATTTTAGGTCGTTAATTGGTCGGTAATTGGTCGGTAATTTTTTGGCACTAATTCTGCCTAATTCTGAGACCAATTTAATTAAAATTGTTTAATTCATTAAATATAGTCGGGAAATTCAGTAGAAAATTTTCTTTTTGACCAAAACCCTTTTTGGTCTCTAAGTAGTAAATGATTTGGTCAGTAATTCTGAAACCAGTTTGCTAGGTCAGAATCATCCCGGTTATTTTTAGTAGTGGTAGCGGGCCTAGTAGGCTTAGGGAGAGACGGGCACAGCAAGCCCTAGGGGCGGGCGGTAGGTGGAACTTTAGGGCACTAGGCAGAGCAAGATGGGCCCGAGTGACGAGCTTGAAAGACACAATAATTAAAACCATATATATATATATATATATATATATATATATATATATATATATTAATTTAACCCCTTCCTCTTGCTTAAAATTTAATGCACAAACTAAATTGTACTATATTTGACTTATATAATAAACTTTTAACAAAATACATATTATAAATAAGAATTCACATAATGTATTTACAAAAAGAATAGCATAGGAGCTAGGGGTGGGGTCTATCCGGGAAGACCTATAAGGCAAGCAAGGAGCGGCTTGTGGGCGAACAAGGGGATGAAGTTGTGGGTGGGTGCAGCGGGTGCCTTTAGGGGCGGGCCTCACAGGATGGCTTTTAGGTTGGCTGAAATCCAGTAGTCAGACTCAAACATTTGGGCCCTAAAATGGGCGTGGCCAGGCCAGATCCCAAAGCGGGCCTTGCGGGCTTGGCCCATAGGGTGAGCTTTGCCTCGTCGGTGCAGGCTAGGCTGGGCTAAGAAGTGGGCCTCGGGCTGAGCTTTTTGGAGACCCTAGTCAGATTAGTGGGAATGCATCCATAAACAAAGAGTTATTTACCCATCCCATAATGGTGCAAATTATATGTCACATGTTTTAATCTTGATAGTGACATTATGGAATTATGTTGATTGTATCTATGTCCAATTCATGAAATAATTCCAATAATCTCCCACTTAGGCAGTATAACCTAAACACCATAATGTATCACTAGTGAGCATAAAATGCATGTGACATAATTTGCATCATAATGGGATGGGAAAATATTCCTTTATTTATAGATATTCCACTTTTATCTTGGACTGGCCCATCGAGGTCAAGATAACTGGTAATCTCATATCCCAATATATATAGGTAATTTTTTTTAAGAAGAGTGATATGCTCACAAGGCACCATGGGTATAAAAGTTAGTGGGTGAGTGAGACATATGGAAAGAAGGGGAGCAAGCTATATCTTTGTTTATTTTTATCTTGAACCCAAAATACTCATCTTCTTTTGAATCTATGTGAAAGCGGGAAAAGAAGGGATTGTTAGTTAAGCAGACCGGAGATCCCCACTTATCCATGTGAACATGATAAAAGAGGCTATTCATATTCTTGAATATTCAACTTTGTTAGTTAGGAGAAAACATTAATAATTAAAAAAAAATTAATGGATAGAAAATACAACTAAGCATGTGTTATTCAGATGCATGTTGCTGAATATTTTAAATGCAAAAGTCTTGGTAAATACAAAGAAACATCAATTTCAATTATCACCGTGGGAACTGATTATCCTCAAAGTCAGCAATATTTACAGAAGTCTTTGTCTCTAAGGGTAGTTAGAATCATACTTTTGTGTGGCTATAGGGTGGTGTTGCTCCTTTTGAATATAATGTTGGGAAACAGGAAAATGAGAGATTGTTGGCTTTGATTGTAAGATCCCCACTTATTATGTATTAGTAAGGATGTTAGCAGGTGGGTTGGCTAAGTTCAGCCCGCCCCCGCCTAATGGGACGAGTTTGGTTTAAGCATAATCGGGTTTTTAGCGTGTTCGGGTTTATTTTCTCAAACCCTGGAGAAGTTCGGGCCGGGTTTGGGTATAATTATGCCCGTCTTGCCCCGCCCCACCCGGCCCCGATTATATTTAAAAAATAATTTTTTATTATTTTATTTTATATTTAATATAAATAATAAATATAATTAGAATTCTTTTAATAAATAATTTATAAAAATTCTTAATGTTTTATTTTAGCAAATTCATTAATTTTAATATAATAAAAATTTAAAAAATATATAAAATTATAATAAATAAACATATAAATGTTTGCCCCATCGAGCCGCCTCGTTACCCCTTTCTATTAGAGGTAAATAACATCTCTTGTATTTTGAATGAATGTTCTTTTTCTTTTACTTCGTGTTGATAATAGAAAAAAAGTTTTCATTTCACCAATTGGAGTTAGAGCTTATAACTCTTCTTAAAAGAAATTGCATATTTATTGGGATATGAGACAATAGTCTATCTCTTGACTCAATGGGTTAGTCAGAGATATATAAGTGGGAATCGTCCATAAGCAAAGGATTATTGCTATCCCATTGTAATTAGAATTATGTCACATGCATTCTAATCTTGATAGTGATACATTATGGAATTATGTTGATTATACTAAGTCCAATTCATGAAATAATTCCAATAATCTCCCACTCAGACAGTATAATCTAAACACCATAATGTATCACTAGTGAGGCTTAAAATGCTTGTCACATAGGTTGCATCGCCCGTAGAGATCGACAAATAATCCTTTGTTGGTGCGCCGCCCATTTATCTTGGACTAGCCCATCGAGTGAAGATAACTATTGACTCATATCCCCATATATATAGGTAATTTTTTTTTAAGAAGAGTGATAACCTCTAGGGCACCATGGGTATAAAAGTTGAGTAGGTGAGTGAGACATATGGACTGGGGGAACAAGCTTCCATATCTTCCCTTTATTTTTCTCTTTAACCCAAAATACACATTTTCTATTGAATCTATGTGAAAGCGGGAAAAGAAGGGATTGTTAGTTAAGCAGATCGGAATCCGCCCTCCATGTGAACATGATAAAAGAATACTCATATTCAGATATTCGGCTTTGCTAGTTAGGAAACATTAATAATTAAAATTAATGGATAGAAAAATACAACTAGGCATGTGTTATTCAGATGCATGTTGCTGAATATTTTAAATGCAAAAGTCTTGGTAAAATGGAAAGAAACATCAATTTCAAAATTATCAGGTAGGGCCAGTTATCCTCGAAGTCGGCCAATATTTACAGAAGTCTTTGTCTCTAAGGGTAGTTAGAATCATACTTTTGTGTGGCTATAAGAAAAGAAGAGATTGTTAGTTATGATTGATAGAGATCCCCACTGGTCTATTAGTAAGGATGGCAACGGGCAGGTTATTTCGAGTTCCGGCCCCACCTTGCCCCTAACTGAACGAATTTGGTTTAAATATTATCGGGTTTTTAGTGGGTTTGAATTTATTTTCTCAAACCCAGAACAGGTTTGGGGTGGGTTCGGGTATAGTTATGTCTGCCTTGCCCGCCCCGATTATATTTAAAAAATAAATTTTGATTATTTTATTTTATATTTAATATAAATAATAATAACAATAATTAGAATACCTTTTTATAAATAATTTCTAAAAATTAATAATATTTTTATTTTTTATCAAATATATTAATTTTTATATAATAAATATAAAAAAATATATGAAAAGTAAATAAATAAATTGTAATTTGAGCGGGTATAGAATTCCTCCCACCCCCACCAACCCACCAGCCTCGGCACCTTGTTTAATTTTCAAATGTGAGAAGTTTGAGAATTCAAATAAAATAAACGGGGCGAGGGGGGGTTGTGATGGGGCGAGTGGGTCCTAAGCCACTCCCGGATTGTCATCCTATCTATTAGAGGTGAAGTAGGCATCTCTTGTATTTTGAATAGAATGTTCTTTTGTTTTATCTTGTTGAGAATAGATAAACGGTTTTTTGTTTCATCAATTGGTGTTAGAGCTTATAACTCTTCTTAAAAAATTTGCCTATTTATTGGGATATGAGACAATAGTGTATCTTGATTCAATGGGTTAATCCAAGATAGAGGTCTTCATTAGGTCGAGCTGAGCCCCTCAGCTCAGACAAATGAGGCTCATGGCCAGGTTCAAGCTAGACAAATAGGTCGATTGATCGGTCGAAGGGTCGGTAGTGGAACCTTATGTTATTTTTAAAGCGTGCCTAGCCCACAGGCCTTATGCTGGGCGGGTTTGGCCCGGACCTAAGGCCCGATGTAGCGGGCCTAAGTAGGCCAGGAGACGGGCTGGCAGCCCGGGCGGCCGGGGGTAGGTGGGCCTTAGGCATCGGGCTTGGCAGAGAGACCCCGAGATGACCAAACATGATGGACGGGCGAAATTTAGCTTGAAGGCACAATAATTAAAAGCTATATATATATATATATATATATATATATATATATATTTTAATTTTAACCCCCTTTCACTCTTAACCCAAAATTTAATGCACAAACTAAATTATACATATATTTTACTTATATAATAAACTTTTAACAAAATACATATTATAAATAAAGTTACATAATGTATTTACAAAATTGCTTATAGGAATAGGGTGGGCCTGTCGGGAAGACCTATAAGGCAAAAAACAAGGAAGGGCTTGTGGGCGAACCGGGGATAAGTTATTGAATTGGAGCTGTAGGCTGACACAGGCGGGCCTTTAGGAGGTTGGCACCCAAGGAATTTGGCTTTGAAATCCAACGAGTCGAGATTTCAACCGTGAGGCTAAGATAAAAGCATGCGGCAGGCCGATCATGGGCTTAGGTAGAGACTCCAGCCATAATTTGAGCTTTTGCCTCGTCGGGCTGGGCTAGGCTAGGCTAGAAGTGGGCCTCGGGCCCAAGCTTTTTGGAGATCCTAGTCGAGGTAAAGTGGGAATGCATCAATAAACAAAGTTATTTGCCCATCCCGTAATGGTGCGAGAATTATGTCCGCATGCATTTAATCGTGATACATTATGGAATTATGTTGATTACACTATGTCCGATTCATGGAAATAATTCAATAATCTCCCACTTAGGCAATTATAACTTTGATGGGGTTTGAAAATAGACGCGCGGGCCCACTCACTAGGCACAAGAAGAGCGAATGATAAAACACCCAAGCCCCTATAGCGTCGACCTAAAGCGAAAGCCCGATTACTTTCGCCCACGAGTAGATGATATGGATAATTGGGAAGGTCCATATCCTGCAAATCAGACTAAATCTCGCAAATAAGGAAAGTAGGATAATTCTCAATAACTGCTTATCCTGCAAATCAAACCAAATCTTATCAATAAGGAAAGTAGGATAATTCTCTTTATCCTGTAAATCAAACCAAATCTTATCGATAAAGGAAAGTAAGATATTCCCACTAAGTACCACCCCTCGATTATCCCTTATTAATTGGTTTACAATAAGGAAGAAAATCTCTGTGGGGAAATATTATATCATCCTCTACTAGGAAACGTGCTATTTAGTGCCATCATCGATTAGAAACATACTGCCGGTATCATAATCGATTAGGAAAGTTGTCATGATCATCCACTATAAATACATGGCCACCCCCGACGGTGAAGGTCTGTTGATTCATCGCACTCTTATTCGCATACTCATATGCAGCATTCGCCCTCTAAACGGTCTCTTTTCTCGAAAGACGCGACTTAGGCATCGGAGCGGCCACGGGCACGGCCTCATGACCCCCTTTTCTTGATTTCTGAGTAGAGCGGCGATCGAAAGTCAGGTAGAATAACATTGCGGCGACCTTCTGCAGCGGAAGATCCGTCCTCGATTGACCCGCCAACGGTCTTAGTCACACTTGGCGGCCGCTGCGCTCCGGCCGATTCGGTTGAAAAAGCATCATCGGTTGGCGCCGTCACGTAGGAGCGGCGGTTCACATGCAAATATAAGCGATTTCGATTCGCGATGGTATGGCGGGCACAGCGGGAGCATCGCTAATCCTCGAGATGCGGGATCAACCGGGCAACGGACCGCGGCCTCTCGGCGCCCAATAGAAACTGTCTGGCCCGACACGGGCCCGGTGGAGGCACTCCGCCTCGCAATCAATGTTTAGCGGAAGAGTTATAACAACTCGCTGAGCCGATTGCGGCGACCACGGGAGCGCGACGATTCCAAAGAAGGCCGTGACATTTCCCCTCGCGAAGGCAGCCTGATCTCGGCGCTCCACAGGAAGGCCCGAAGCAGACGGGAATCTCAATGGGTTACGAACAGCAGGGCCTTCATTTATAAAGGCCAAAGCACTTTCGAGGTCGCGCCGTAGCTTCAAATTCTCCATGAATCCGACCCATTAAAGGCGGCTCACACTTTTCCCGAAAATTAGAGTCGAATGGTCATGCGATCACTCACTTTGGCGAGTTGGAGTCTCTACGGACAGGTCATGCTACCTTAGAGTCGGACCATTTCGGGCTACATATCGCCATTCGGAATTTGGGACCGCCACCAAGACCACGCCTTATGAGCCAGTTATCACAATGACGAGTTATCTACTCCAGCCACGAGGCCCGCGGCGCACCTTAGTCGAGATCAGCCCATTTCGGTTGGAACGCCACAGAGGCCAGCGCCATGAGCCTGGATTGCTCACCTGACGGGGTTATACACTCAACACGGGCCACGGCGCACAAAGCGAGTCAGATCAGCCCATTTCGGTACAGGCATGCAAGACCCACGGCGCCGGAGCCCGAGTTGCTCACTTTGTGAGCTCTTCCCGATCATTCAACATGGACGGGCTCCTACTTTCGGCTATTATAATTGTGAGCTCTTCCGCTGATCAACATGGGCTGATCTACTCAACTATTAACATTGACGAGCTCTTCCCATCAGCCAACATAGACGAGCTCTACTCAATAATTCATTACGGCGAGCTCTTCCCATCGAGTCAACATGGGCCAGGCTCTACTCGCTATTCACATTGACAAGCTCTTCCCATCATTGACATGGGCCGAGCTCCACTCTCTTGTTCATTCGAATGAGGCTCCACATCGTCAACATGGATGAGCTCTACTCCCCTATTCACATTGACGAGCTCTTCCCATCATTCAACATGGACGAGATCCACTCTACTATTCATTTTGACGAGCTCTTCCCATTAGCCAACATGGATGAGCTCTGCCGGCAATTCATTCGCGAGCTCTTCAGTGATCCCAGCATGGGCGAGGCTCTACTCCATATTAACATTGACGAGCTCTTCCTTCGGTTCACAAGGCTGAGCTCTACTCAACTATTCACTCCCAATGAAGCTCTTCCTCTCGATTCACACGAGACTGAGCTCACGCGACTATTCACTGTGGCTCTTCCCCTCGGCTCACCGCGGACTGAGCTCCTGCCCCGGCTATTCACTTTTGTGAGTCTTCACATGTTCACATGGGCTGAGCTCCAGCTCAGCAATTCATTGGCGAGCTCTTCCCATCGTTCAACATGGGCCAGAGCTCCACTCTATTATTCATTCGGGCCCGAGCTCTTCCCATCGATCCAACGTTGTGAGCTCTACTCCGCTGTTCCACGTGAGCTCTTCCATCATTCAACATGGGCGAGCTCCACTCTAAATTCATTAAGCCCGAGCTCTTTACATCAGTCAACATGGGCGAGCTCCTACTCAACTATTATAATTGGCGAGCTATTCCCATCATTCAACATGGGCCAGGCTCCGCTCTATTATTCATTAATGAGCTCTTCCCATTGATCCAACACGAGGGCCAGGCTCTACTCTACTATTAACATTGACGAGCTCTTCCCATCATTTAACATGGGCCGAGCTCCACTCTCTTATTCATTCAGACGAGCTCTTCCCATCGATTAACATGGAATGAGCTCTACTCCTATTCACCTGAGGCAGAGCTCTTCCCATCATTCAACATGGACGAGAGCTCCGCTCTATATTCATTTTGGCGAGCTCTTCCCGTGACCAACATGGGCCAGGCTGCACTTTCCGACGTAATTCATTATGATGAGCTCTTCCCATCGATAACATGGAGCCAGGCGCTCTACTCCGCTATTAACATTGACTAGCTCTTCCCATCAGCCAACATGGGCCGAGGCTCTACTCAGCATAATTCATTCGACAGGCGCTCTTCCCATCGGTCAACATGGGCCAGGCTCTGCTCCATTATTCACATTGTGAGCTCTTCCCCTCATTTCAACATGGAGCCCGAGCTCCACTCTGTTCATTCGGACAAGCTCTTCCCATCCAGTGACATGGGCTGAGCTCTCTCCCTATTCACATTGATGAGCTCTTCCCGTCATTGACATGGGCGAGCTCCACTCTGTTCATTCGGACTGACTCTTCCCGTGGTCGACATGGATGAGCTGCTCGGCTGTTAACATTGACGAGCTCTTCCCATCATTCAACATGGGCGAGCTCCACTCCTCTGTTCATTCGGACCCGACTCTTTATCGATCAACATGGGCCAGGCTCTACTCCATATTCACCTGAGCGAGCTCTTCCATCATTCAACATGGACTTGCTCGCTCTACTATTCATTTTAGCCCGAGCTCTTCGTGACTAACATGGGCCAGACTCTACTCAACAATTCATTATGAGCACTTCCCATGATCCAGCATGGGCGAGCTCCTACTTTCAGCTAATAGGAATTGACGAGCTCTTCCCATCAGTCAACATGGACGAGCTCTACTCCACTATTCACACAGACGAGCTCTTCCCATCATTCAACATGGACGAGCTCCACTCTACTATTCATTTTGACGAGCTCTTCCCATCAGCCAACATGGACGAGCTCTACTCAACAATTCATTACTTGCGAGCTCTTCCCATCGATCAACATGGGCCAGGCTCTACTCTAGCCATTAACATTGGCAGACTCTTCCCATCGGCCCGACATGGGCGAGCTCTACTCAGCAATTCCGATACGTGAGCTCTTCCATTGAATTGCTTTATGGACGACTCTACTCCGCTATTCACATTGACAAGCTCTTCCCATCATTCAACATGGGCCAGGCTCGCTCTTTGTTCATTGGACCCGAGCTCTTCCCATCTCAGTCAACATGGGGCGAGCTCTACTCCCTATTCACATGGCCAGGCTCTTCCCGTCATTCAACATGGGCGAGCTCGGCTCTTTGTTCATTCGGACGAGCTCTTCCCATCAGTCAACATGGATGAGCTCTCTACTATTGACATTGACGAGCTCTTCCCATCATTCAACATGGAGCCAGGCTCTACTCGCTATTCACATTGGCCAGGCTCTTCCCATCAGTCAACATGGGCCAGAGCTCTACTCGCTATTCATACAGGCGAGCTCTTCCCGTACGTGACATAAGACTGAGCTCCGCTCTACTATTCATTTCACGAGCTCTTCCCATTGGTCAACATGGACGAGCTCTACTCAACAATTCATTACTTGTGACTCTTCCCATCAGTCAACATGGGCGAGTTCCTACTCAACTATTATAATTGTGAGCTCTTCCCATCCCGGTCAACATGGGCCGACTCTACTCAGTATTAACGTGTGAGAGCTCTGTCACTTCACAAGGGCGAGCTCTACTCCAGCTATTCACTCGGCGAGCTCTTCCCCTCCGGATTCCTGCGGGCGAGCTCCTGCCAACTATTCACTCTGACGATCTATTCCCCTCAGTTCACACGGACGAGCTCCTGCCAACGATTCATATTGTGAGGCTCATGCCACGCCGGCCCACGGGCGAGCTCCACGCGGCGATTCATATTGCGAGCTCTCACCACCGGCTCACGGACGGGCTCACGCGGCGATTCATATTAGCGAGCTCTTCTCCTCGGCTCATGGGCGAGCTCACCTTAGCGATTCATATTGACAGCTCTTGGCCCGATTCCTTAGACGAGCTCACGCCCCGGCAGTTCGCATTGGCGAGCTCTTTCACAGCATTTCACATGGGCGAGCTCGCCCGGCGAGTTCTGTGGCGAGCTCTTCCTAGCAATTCCATGGAGCGAGCTGCGCGTGCGCATTGTTAAGCTCTTCCGGTACATTCACATAGAGCGAGCTGCGCCCGGCTGGCTTCGCATTGGCGACCTCGGCCAGCGGTCGTGCGGCTGAGAATCGATTCGGCTCATACAGTGCGCGTGGAGATCAACAACTCGCATTGACGACCTCAGCCAAAAATAGGTCACGGAGCCTAAGGAATCAGTTCGGCTCATACAAGTCTGCCGATGGCGATCAATAGCTTCGCCTTGGCGGCCGCGGCCAATAGTCGTGCGACTGGGAATCGATTCGGCTCATACATGAAGTCAGCCAGATGGAGATCAACAACACGCGTGGCGACCTCGGCCCAGAACTACGGTCGTGCGACCTAAGGAATCGATTCGACACATGCAAGTCGGCCCGATGGAGGTGGTACTTTCGAGTTGGCGACCTCACGCGAAAATAGGTCATGCATCTGAGAATCGATTCGGCACATGCCAATGGAAATTGACCTCTC
This sequence comes from Tetrastigma voinierianum, assembly GCA_016808115.1. Taxonomy (NCBI): domain Eukaryota; kingdom Viridiplantae; phylum Streptophyta; class Magnoliopsida; order Vitales; family Vitaceae; genus Tetrastigma; species Tetrastigma voinierianum. The sequence goes on along the minus strand of JAEQBH010005938.1, from coordinate 43,344 downwards.
AAGTTGACGACCTACGCTAAAAAATGAGTCGGCAGCACAGGAATCGAGTTCAACTCGAGCCGTCGGCCCGGCAGACGACAACTCGGTGGCGAAGCCGGCCATTTCACCGCGGGCCCGCGCGGCCTAGGAATTAGTTCGATCATGCGGAGTCGACCCGCGGGCCTATTAGCTCACTTTGATGAGTTCATCTACTCGATCACGAGACCCACGCTGACCTAAGAAGCGATTCGGCTCAGTAGCGAACCCACGGTTCGATTAGCGGCCACCCGGCTCGGGACGTGTTACTCGGGAGCGAGTAGCTCGGAAGCTGCGCGACTGCCGCCTCGCGGGCCATGCGGCTGAGTCGGTTCATCTCGGGCCATACAGCCCAAGGCGGCCAAACTCAGCTACTTAACTCGAGGGCCCGCGCGGCCAGATCAATTCGGTTCGGGGAGGTCGGCGAAGCCCAGGCCTCGTCGGCTCGGTTTGAAGAGCTCGAATGCTCGGCTGAGACCTTCGATTTAGGCCATTCGGTTCATCTGAGAACATGTGAGAGCACGAGTAGAGCGAAAGTGGTGAGATAAAAAATGAATATGCACATTAAGGAAAGGCATACATATATCACAGGTCGAAGCTAAAAAAACTAAAAAAAACCTATCTCGAGCGGGACGTCGAAAAGGACTCCTGAAGGTTCGGATGGAATACTAAGGGAAAGAAGTCAGGAACTCACTAAAAGCAAAGAAAAAGCTTAGGATCGAGGCATAGGAGCCATTTGTCGGAGGATATTTACGGAAGGAATGAGGCGCGAAGGCAGAAAGTCATCATTATCCTGTACATAAGACGACGAAAAGCCTAACTAATCCATCTCGAGGTTGACACGTGGAAATCACGATACAGAAGCGATACAACCCTTGCCCACGCTGCAGGTGCACAAGAGCTGAGCGATGGGGTTTGAAAAATAGGCGCGCGAGGCCCGCTCACTAGGCCCCGAAGAAGACGAATTGATAAAACGCGAGCCCACAGCGTCGACCCAAAGCGAAAGCCACTCGTTTAGTGGTATTATGGATAATTGGGAAGGTCCATATCCTTGCAAATCGGACTAAATCTAGCAAATAAGGAAGAGTAGGATGATTACGATAGCGCATCTGCAGATCAAACGAATCTTATCAATAAGGAAAGTAGGATAATTCTCTTTATCCTGTAAATCAAACCAAATCTTATCAATAAGGAAAGTAAGATATTCCCCAATTACCACCCCTCAATTATCCCTTATTAATTGGTTTACAATAAGGAAAGAAAATCTCCTACCGATAAGAGAGAAATATTATATCATCCTCCTCTTAGGAAGCGTCTTTATTTAGTACCATGTCAAATTAGGAAACATACTATTTAGTGTCATCATCTAATTAGGAAAGTTGTCATGATCATCCACTATAAATACAGGGTCACCCCAGCGGTGAAAGATGCAGCTGATTCATACGCACTCTTATTCGCATGTACTCATATGCAACACATTAAGCCCTCTAAGCGGTCTCGGCTTTTCTCACCGAGCCAGGCTTAGCGCCGGGCGGCCGAACACGGCCCTCGCCCGACCCCCTTTTTCTTGATTTGCGAGGCGACCGCGTCGAGTCCGCGAATAACGTACGCCAGCACTTCACCGCGGCCAGACGTCGGCGTCCTCGAGTTCAGCCCGCCCAGCCAGTCTTGGTACGCCCAGCGGTCTTAGTCGGTGGCGACCGCTGCGCTCTAGCCAGTTCGGTTGAAAAAAGCATCATCATAACCTAAACACCATAATGTATCACTAGTGAGCATAAAATGCATGTGACATAATTTGTATAATGGGATGAGCAAATATTCCTTTATTTATGAATGCATTCCTTTTATCTTGGACTAGCCCATAGTCAAGATAACTAATCTCATATCCCAATATATATATGTTATTTTTTAAGAAGAGTGATATGCTCTAGGGCACCATGGATATAAAAGTTGAGTGGGTGAGTAGGGCAATATGGAATGAGAACAAGCTTCCATATCTTGATTTATTTTATCTTGAACCCAAAATACTCGTCTTCTTTTGAATCTATGTGAAAGCGGGAAAAAGAAGGGATTGTTAGTTAAGCGGATCGGAGATCCCCACTTATCATGTAGAACATGATAAAGAGGCTACTCATATTCTTGAATATTAACTTTGTTAGTTAGGAGAAAACATTAATAATTAAAAAAAATTAATGGATAGAAAATACAACTAGGCATGTGTTATTCGGATGCATGTTCTTTGAATATTTTAAATGCAAAAGTCTTGGTAAATACAAAGAAACATCAATTTCAATTATCAGAGTAGGAATGATTATCCTCAAAGTCAGCAATATTCTGAAGTCTTTGTCTCACAGGGTAGTTAGAATCATACTTTTGTGTGGCTATACGGGGGTGGTGTTGCTCTTTTGAATATATGTGGAAGCGGGAAAATGAGGGTGTTGAAAGCTTTGATTGGCAAAGATCCCCACTTGTGTATTAGTAGGGATGGCAACGGAATGAGTTATTTCAAGTTCTCGCCTTGCCCCCTAATGGAATGAGTTTGGTTTAAGCATGTCGGGTTTTTAAGCGTGTTCGGGTTCCCCATTTTTAAAAACCTGGAGAAGTTCGGGTGGGTTTGGGTATAATTATACCTCTTGCCCGCCCAGAGCCCCAGATTATATTTAAAAATAATTTTTATTATTTTATTTATATTTAATATAAATAATAAATATAATTAGAATTCTTTTAATAAATAATTTATAAAAATTCTTAATGTTTGTATTTTATGAAATACATTAATTTTAATATAATAAAATTTTAAAACCATATATAAAATTATAATAAATAAATATATAAAATGTAAATGGGGCATGTATAGAATTTCCAATCCACTTTCAACGCTCCATTTAACTTTTCAAATGGGACGGGTTTGGGAATTGAAAAAAAAAACGGGGCGAGTTTGGGATGGGACAGCCCCATCCCAAACCCGCCTCGTTGCCATCCCTTTCTATTAGAGGTAAATAACATCTCTTGTATTTTGAATAGAATGTTCTTTTCTTTTATCGTGTTGATAATATAAAAAAAGTTTTTTGTTTCATCAATTGGAGTTAGAGCTTATAACTCTTCTTGAAAAGAAATTGCATATTTATTGGGATATGAGACAATAGTATATCTTGACTCCAATGGTTAGTCAAGATATATAAGTAGGAATACGTCCATAATGAAAGATTATTGCCCATCCCATTATGATGCAAATTATGTCACATGCATTCTAATCTTGATAGTGATACATTATGGAATTATGTTGATTATACTAAGTCCAACTCATGAAATAATTCCAATAATCTCCTCCTCAGACAGTATAATCTAAACACCATAATGTATCACTAGTGAGCTTAAAATGCTTGTCACATAATTTGCATCATAATGGGATCGACAAATAATCCTTTGTTTATGAATGCATGCCATTTATCTGGACCAGCCCATCGAGTGAAGATAACTATTGACTCATATCCCAATATATATAGGTAATTTTTATTAAGAAGAGTGATAACCTCTAGAGCACCATGGGTATAAAAGTTGAGTGGGTGAGTGAGACATATGGACTGGGGGAACAAGCTTCCATATCTTCCTTTATTTTCTCTTTAGCCCAAAATACACATCTTGTGAATCTATGTGAAAGCGGGAAAAGAAGGATTATTTAGTTAGCGGATCGGAGGATCCCGCCTCCATGTAGACATGATAAAAGAGGCTCTCATATTCTTGAATATTCAACGTTGATAACGTTGGAGAAAACATTAATAATTGAAAAAAAAAATTGGATGAGAAATACAACTAGGCATGTGTATTCGGATGCATGATGTGAATATTTATTAAAAAGTCTTGGTAAGAATGCAAAGAAACATCAAGTTTCAATTATCAGTAGGAATGATTATCTCAATGTGATAATCATTTACGAAGTCTTTGTCTCTAAGGGTAGTTAGAATCATACTTTTGTGTGGCTATAAGAAAAAGTGATTAGCTAAGCTGTATTGATGCGAGATCCCCACTTGTCTGATAGTAAGGATGTATGGGCGGGTTATTTTGAGTTAGGCCCCACCTTGACCTAAGGCAATTTGGTTTAAACATTATCGGGTTTTAGTGGGTTTGAATTTATTTTCTCAAAAGCGAAACGAGGTTTAGGGTGGGTTAGACATAGATTATGTACATGCGGGCAGATTATATTCAAAAATAGAGAATTTTGATTTTTTTTTTTTTTATTTTATATTTAATATAAATAATAATAACAATAATTAGAATACTTTTTAATAAATAATTTCTAAAAATTCATAATATTTTTATTTTTTATCAAATATATTAATATTTATATAATAAATATAAAAAAATATGAAAAGTAAATATCGACAAAATATAAGCCCCGAAGAGCGGGTATGGGAATTTCCTCATCCCCCACAGCCCACCGCCTAGGCACGCCTGTTTAATTTTTAAATGAGACAAGTTTGAGAATTCAAAAAAAAATAAACGAGCGAAGGGGTTGTGATGGGATTCGTCAGGTCTAAACCACTCAGGTGCCATCCCTATCTATTAAGAGGTAAATGACATCTCTTGTGTTTTGAATAGAATGTTTTTTGTTTTTATCTTATTTGAGAATAGATAAACCGGTTTTTTGTTTCATCAGTTGGTGTTAGAGGCAGATAACTCTTCTTAAAATTTGCCCTATTTATTGGGATATGAGACCCAATAGTGTATCTTGATTCAATGGGTTAATCGAGATAGAAGTCTTCATTAGGTCCGAGCCAGCCCCTCAAACGGACAAATGAGGCTCGTGGGCCGTTCAAGCTAGACAACAAATAATCGATCGGTCAAAGGGTCAAGTCGAGTGGAACTTATATTATTTTAAAGCCCGTGCCTAGCCCGCGAGCCTTATAATTAGCTACCAGCGGGCCTAAGGCCCACGTACGCCCAGCAGCTTAGAAGACGGGCCTCGCAAGCCTGTATGGGCAGGTAGGTGGGCCTAGGGCACCTGGCTTGACGGGCCCAAGATGGGCAAGCATGATGGGCCCAGGGCGGGCGAGCTTGAAAGGCACAATAATTAAAACCATATATATATATATATATATAGATATATTTTAATTTTTACCCCCTTCCTCTTGCTTAAAATTTAATGCACAAACTAAATTGTACATATATTTGACTTATATAATAAACTTTTAACAAAATACATATTATAAATAAAGTTACATAATGTATTTACAAAGAATAACATAGGAATAGGGGGTGGGCCTATCAGGGAAGACCTATAAGGCAAGCTTAAGGAAGGGCTTGTGGGCGAACCAGGGGATAGGATTGTGGGTGGGTCTGCAGGCTGGCTTATGGGTGTACTCTACAGTTGGCTTTCTTTAGGTCGGCCCGAATCCAACGAGTCGAGACAACCCACTAGGCCTAAAATGAAGCATGCGGCCCGACCAATCTAAAAGCGGGCTTGGGCCGGACTTGGCCCACTTAGGCTGAGCTTTTGCCTCGTCGGGTCGGGCTAGCTAGCTGTAGCGGGCCTCGCCCAAACTTTTGAGACCCCTAGTCCAAGATAGCGGGAATGCATCCATAAACAAAGGATTATTTGCCCATCCCATAATGTCAATTATGTCACATGCATTTTAATCTTGATAGTGATACATTATGGAATTATGTTGATTACACTATGTCTAATTCATGAAATAATTCCAATAATCTCCCACTTAGACAGTATAACCTAAACACCATAATGTATCACTAGTGAGCATAAAATGCATGTGACATAATTTGCATCATAATGGGATGGGAAAATATTCCTTTATTTATGAATGCATTCCCTTTTATCTTGGACTAGCCCATCGAGTCAAGATAACTACTGTCTCATATCCCAATATATATAGGTAATTTTTTTAAGAAGAGTGATATGCTCTAGGGCACCATGGGTATAAAAGTTGAGTGGGTGAGTGAGACATATGGAATGAGGGAACAAGCTTCCATATCTTCCGTTTATTTTTATCTTGAACCCAAAATACTCATCTTCTTTTGAATCTATGTGAAAGCGGGAAAAGAAGGGATTGTTAGTTAAGCAGATCGGAGATCCACACTTATCCATGTGAACATGATAAAAGAGGCTACTTATATTCTTGAATATTCAACTTTGTTAGTTAGGAGAAAATATTAATAATTAAAAAAAAAATTAATGGATAGAAAATACAACTAGGCATGTGTTATTTCGGGATGCATTTTCGAATATTTTAAATGCAAAAGTTTTGTAAATACAAAGAAACATCACTCTCACTATCACCGTGGGAACTGATTTATCTCAAAGTCAGCAATGTTTACAGAAGTCTTTTGTCTTTAAGGGTAGTTAATCATACTTTTATGTGGCTATACAGGGTGGTGTTGCTCACTTTTGAATATATGTGGAAGCAGGAAAATGAGAAATTGTTGGCTTTGATTGGCAAAGATCCCCACTTGTGTATTAGTAGGGATGGCAATAGGACGAGTTATTTCAAGTTCCCGCCCCATCCCACCCCTAATGGGACGAGTTTGGTTTAAGCATAATCGGGTTTTTAGCGTGTTCGGGTTTATTTTCTCAAACCCTGGAGAAGTTTGGGCCGGGTTTGGGTATAATTATGCCCGTCTTGCCCCTCCCCACCCGGCCCCGATTATATTTAAAAAATATTTTTTATTATTTTATTTTATATTTAATATAAATAATAAATATAATTAGAATTCTTTTAATAAATAATTTATAAAAATTCTTAATGTTTTTATTTTTATGAAATACATTAATTTTAATATAATAAAAATTTAAAAATATATAAAATTATAATAAATAAATATATAAAATGTAAATGGGGCATGTATGGGAATTTCCCCATCCCTTTCAACCCGCTCCGTTTAACTTTTCAAATGGGACGGGTTTGGGAATTGAAAAATCGGGCGGGGTTTGGATGGGACAAATTTCATCCCAAACCCGCCTCTGCTATCCCTTTCTATTAGAGGTAAATAACATCTCTTTGTATTTTGAATAGAATGTTGTTTTTTTATCGTGGTTGATATAAAAAAAGCTTTTTGTTTCCCATCAATTGGAGCTAGAGCTTATAACCTTCTTAAAAAGAAAATGATATTTATTGGGATATGAGACACATATCTTGACTCTCAATGGGTTAGTCCAAGATAGTAAGTGGAACAAGGCCCATAAACAAAGGGATATTTGTTCATCCTTGTTATGATGCAAATTATCATGACATGCATTCTATTTGATAGTGATACATTATGGAATTATGTTGATTATACTAAATCCAATTTGTGAAATAATTAAAATAATCTCCTACTTAGACAGTATAATCTAAACACCATAATGTATCACTAGTAAGCTTAAAATGCAAGTGACATAATTTGCATCATAATGGGATGGGCAAATATTCATTTGTTTATGAATGCATTCCCATTTATCTTGACTAAATTCTTCTCGAGTCAAGATAACTTTTGTCTCATATCACAATATATATCGGTAATTTTTTTTTAAGAAGAGTGATAAGCTTTAGGGCACCATGGGTATAAAAGTTGAGTGGGTGAGAGACAAATGGATTGAGGGAACAAGCTTCCATATCTTCCCTTTATTTTTCTCTTTAACCCAAAATACTCATCTTCTTTTGAATCTATGTGAAAGCGGGAAAAGAAGGGATTGTTAGTTAAGCCAATTGGAGGTCCCCACTTATCTATGTGAACATGATAAAAGGGGCCACTCATATTCGTGAATATTCAACTCTGTTAGTTATGAGAAAACATTAATAATTCAAAAAAAATAAATTAATGGGTAGAAAATACTAGGCACGTGTGATTCAAATGCATGTTGCTGAATATTTTAAATGCAAAAGTCTTAGTAAATACAAAAGACACATCAATTTCAATTATCAACGTGGGAACTGATTATCCCCAAAGTCTAGCAATATTTAAAGAAGTCTTTGTCTCTAAGGGTAGTTAGAATCATACTTTTGTGTGGCTATAAAGGGTGGTGTTGTTCACTTTTGAATCTATGTGGGACCAAAAGCGTGAGATCATATTATGACGCAGAGATCCCCACTTGTCCATTAGTTGGGATGAAACCGGGATGGGTAATTTCGAGTTCCTGTCCTACTCCGTCCCTAATATGACAAGTTTGATTTAAGCATAATAGGGTTTTTAGCGGGTTCGGGTTTATTTTCTGAAACCTAGGACTAGTTTGGGGCGGGTTCGGGTATAGTTATGCTTGCCCCGCCTCACCCCGATTATATTTAAAAAATAATTTTTTATTATTTTCTTTTATATTTAATATAAGTAATAATAACAATAATTAGAATACTTTTTAATAAATAATTTATAAAAATTACATTATTATATTTTTATAAATATATTAGTTTTAATATAATAAAAATAAAACAAATATAAAAATAAAAATAAAATGTAAACAAAGGGAGTGGTATGGGAATTTCCTCACCCCGCCTAAATCCACCCCACCCCACCCCGACCCACCTCGCTTAATTTTTTCAAACGGCACGAGCCTGGCACTAAAAATAATAATAATAAATGGGGATTGTGGCTGGGATGTGGGTCCGCTCCGTCCCAAACCCACCCCGTTGCCATCCTTATCTATTAGAAGTAAATGACATCTCTTGTATTTTTAATAGAATGTTCTTTTGTTTTGTTGTGTTGATAATTGAAAAACAATTTTTTGTTTCATCAATTACGTTAGAGTTTATAACTTCTCTTTTAAAAATTGCCTATTTATTGGGATATGAGATAATAGTTTATCTTGATTGAATGGGTTAGTCCTGATAAGAGGGAACAAGGTCCATAAACAAAAGATTATTTTCACTCAATGGTGAAAATTATGTCACATGCATTTTAATCTTGATAGTGATACATTATGGAATTATGTTGACTATACTAAGTCCAATTCATGAAATAATTCAAATAATCTGCCACTTAGACTGTATAATCTAACCACCATAATGTATCACTAGTGAGCTTCAAATACATGTGACATAATTTTCATCATAATGGGATGGGTAAATAATCCTTTGTTTATGAATGCATACCCATTTATCTTGGACTAGCCCATCGAGTCAAGATAACTATTTTCTCATATCTCAATATATATAGGTAATTTTTTTTAAGAAGTATAATAAGCTCTAGGACACCATGGGTATAAAAGTTGAGTGGGTGAGTAAGTCATATGGATTTAGGGAATGTTTCCATATCTTCCATTTATTTTCTCTTTCTTTGAATCATCATGTGAAAGGGGAAAAGAAGGGATTGTTAGTTATGCTGATTGGGATCCTTTTCGTAAATACCATAGAACATTATAAAGATGCTAACAAGATTCTTAATAGATTCTAACTGTCTTCTGTTAGAGAAAACATTAATAGTTCAAAAAAATAATGGATAGAAAATACAACTAGGGCACGTGTTATCTACATGCATTTTGGTAGAATATTTTATTGGCAAAAGTCTTGCTAAATACAAAGAAACATCACTTTTCACCGTGGGAACTGATTATCCAAAAAGTCTAGCAATATTTAAAGAAGTCTGTCTCTGAAGGGTAGTTGGAGTCATACTTTTGTGTGCCTATAAAGGGTGGTGTTGCTCATTTTCTCTTTCACCCAAAATACCCATCTTCTATGAATCTACGGAACAAGGAAAAAAGAGATTGTTGGCTATGATTGGCAGAGATCCCCAGCTGTTCATACAGCGACACGGAACAGGTTATTGGGACAGGTTTGGTTTAAGCATAATCTTGTTTTTAGGGGGGTTGAGTTTATTTTCTTAAATCAAGGACTGGTTTGACTATAGTTATATTGGCCCCGCCCCGCCCCGCCCCGATTATATATAAAAATAATTTTTTATTATTTTATTTTATATTTAACATAAATAATAATAATTAGAATACTTTTTAAAAATTCATAATATTTTTAATAAATAATCTATAAAAATTCATAATATTTTCTTTTTTTAAATATATTAATTTTAATATAATAAAAAATTATAAAATATAAAAAATTAAAATTAAAAAAAAAATGTAAACGATGTATGGAATTTCCTATCCCGTTCAACTAACTCCGCTCTGAACTCCGTCCCGTTTAGTTTTTTAAATGGGACAATTTTGGGAATTGAAGAAATAAACTAAAGTGTAGGTTTGGAATCATACTTTCATGCTTACAAAGGGTGGTGTTGCTATACCTTTTGAATCTACGGAAAGGTAGGAAATGAGAGCTGGTTTTCATACGACAGTCGAAATCCCTACTTGTTTATTAGTAAAGCACAGTAAACTGGTGGATTATTTCAATTCCCGCCCCACCCTACCAATTTAATGGGACAAGTTTGGTTTAGCTACACCTAGTTTTTAGCTGTTCCTAAGCTTATTTTCAAACCGGAAAGTGGTGGTTCTGTAGCTATTCCCAAATTTCAATCATCTCATTATATTTAAAAATTATTTTTTATAATTTATTTTTTATTTAATATAAATACACACTAGACGACTTTTTAATAAATATTTTATAAAATTCATAATATTTTTATTTTATATGAAATATATTATACACTTTAGTACAATATAAGGCAAGTATAAAAATATGTTATTATTATAAAATGTAAATGGGGATGGGTATGAGAATTTATCCTAATACAACTCACTTCACGAATTTAATTTTTTAAATGACGAGTTTGGGAATTGAAAATTAACGGGTAGCTGGGTTAGTTGAGGCGCCTGCCTCGAACCCACCCCATCCTATCTATTAGAGTGTAAACAACATCTCTTATATTCTGAATAGAATGTTCTTTTTTGTTTTACCATGTTGATAATCGAAAACAGTTTTGTTTCATCACTGAGTTAGAGCTTATAATCCTTCTTAAAAAAAAATTCTTTCTATTTATATTGGGATATGAGACAAATAGTGCATCTTGAATCAATGGGTTAGTCCAAGATAAGGGGAATGCATCCATAAACAAGCGATTTGATTTGCTCGGTCCTATGGTAATGTCACACATGCATTTTTATCTTGATAGTGATACATTATAGAATTCATGTCGATTATACTTAATTCCAAATTATGAAATAATTCCCAAGAAGATTTCCCACTTAGAAAACATAATCTAACCGCTATAATGTATCACTTATGCTTAAAATGCATGTGACATAATTTGTACTATAATGGATTGGTAACAATCCTTGCTCATGAATGCATTCCCATTTATCTTTGACTATTCCATCGAGTCAGGATAATCTTATTGTCTCATATCCTAATATATATAGGTAATATTTTTAAGAAGAGGATAAGCTCTATGTTCATGGGTCTGGCAAAGTTTAGGTGAGAGATATATGGATAGAGGGGAACGTTTCTATATCTTCTATTCATTTTTAACTTTTCACTCAAAATATTTCCATCTTTCTTTGAATCTATGAAAGCTGGAAAAGAAGGATTGTTAGTTATACCGATTAGAGATCCCCACCTATCTATCTGAACATGATAAAAGGATACACTACCTATTCCTTGAATATTCAAGTTTGTTAGTTTGGAGAAAACATTAATAATTCAAAAATACTGGAGGAAAAACAATTAGGACGTGTTATTCAGATGCATGTTGCAGAATATTTAAAAGCAAAAGCCTTGTTAAATACAAAGAAACATCACTATCACCGTGGAACTGATTATCCCCGAAGTCAAAGCAATATTTAAAGATGTCTTTGTCTTTGGGCAGGTTAGAGTCATACTTTTGTGTGCCTATAAATTGCCACCACACCTCCATCCAAAACCAACTACTTCAACATCACCCTCCCCAGAAGAACGATGGCCACAGCGGCAGCCGGCGTCAAATCTCCACCGTCCGATGCCCTATGGGTATTTGTGCCAAATAATCAACTGGAAATCCAAGAACTTGGAAACTTTGCAGTGATGGAGCAAAACAAGACGCACCCTTGGGAGCTGACATTCAGTGATGTATATGAATCGTGGAAGATGATCCTGGTCAGAGACTACTGATCTTTACCTTCCATCTGGGCTCCTAAAGATTTAAGTGATGGTCAACTACCAGGCAATTGTTTGGGTAGCGCTCAGAGGGTTGTGGGCCTGAGCCTAAGACTCGTGTCTTTTAAAAGGAACCAGCCCTAAGGCACCAAGGAAACTATCTCTACAATCACTCGCTTAGCATAAATAAAGTCCTTGGAAGGAGGCTCACGAGGATGCCGCTCTTCATGTTGAAAGCTTGCTTAATAAATAAATTATCTATTATTTCTAGTCATGGATTTTCTACGTACGCTCGTTTAAAATATTACGTATATTAATCATAATTATATACACCTGATTCAGAGCGCTGTCCGATGAGCCAAAGGAGCCCTCACGCTTTAAAACGCCATTCAATTAAAAAGCTGATGAGCCCATATATATATATACAATATAAAGCCTATCAAATGTGGGAGATGCACAAACACTTATTAAACAATGTTCTCATAGGTTTTATGAGACAGGTGGCTAAATGAATTAACCATTCCCTTTACGGGCCAAATCCTGAATAGACCCCACATCAAGGTCAAGGATCGGCTCTGATAACACTAGAATCGACTCTAACCCAATCATGTAGAAGTGGAATCATAGGTATTATAGTCATATTAGTAATATCAAATGTGTATACTCAACTACCAAATTTATAGGCTTTGAGCCGATTCATTATCCTATTAACCTAGACGTTATTTTATCCTCTTTAGTTATTAGCGATTTTGATTCTATGTTTGTATCAATGTATTACTAGTTTGAATCAAAATTATTTTATCTTCAACAAATATAATATAATATAATAATAATAATAATAACAATAACAATAATAAATAACAATAACAATAATAATAATAATAATAATAATAATAAGGGAAAATAACAAAAATAAAAATAAAAATCCTGAACTTTAGCAAATTTTGCATTTATATTTATGCACAAAAAAACTTTTTTATTTAAATACATAAAGTTTCATATTAATTGTAATTCTAGCTCTCAAACATACAACATTAAAATACAGGCAACACTCAAAAAGGAAACATAATGTTGATGTACGAGGCTTGATGCTCGTTGGGAAAATATTCTCATATTAGTGCATTGGAATACAACCACCTATAAATTAAAAAATAAATCATTTTTAAAAACTTTTCATCTCCTATTTTCTATTTAAAAATCAAATTTTGTTTTTTAAACCCAAATCAATTATTCATTATCTCTAATTTTTTATTAAAAAGTTATTTTAATTTCATGTGTAGTTAAATCATTAAAATAATGCAGACTTTAATATAAAAATATTTTTTTGGATAAGAAATATATTAACATTTGGTAACCAAAATTATAATAAAATAAATAAATTATAAAATATATTTTTATCAAATAATGACATATAAAAATAAATATTATATTTATATATTTTTAATCTTATAGAACATATAAATAAAAATTTTATTTAGTTATATATTTAAATACTTATATTATTTATATACTTATAATTTGTAATCCATAATCAAGCACCATCTCCACTGGCTTTTGAATAAAATTGAAAGAAAATAGAAAAACCTTCTTATATATAGTTATGATGAAATTCTTGAAAATGAAAATTCTATCCCACAAAAATGGTAAGCTTTGAATTGAATCTGTAGATTGATACGATTCACAAAATGAATGTCTCATTTGTCACTTGATCAGACACACTATAAAAGGAAAAGAAAAACAAAAAGACATCTCCTTCGTTGAATGAAACCAAGCCAAAGCTCTTCAATAAGAGCTCAAACTAATAGGAGGGGTGCAAGTCTAGTAAAAATAAATTTGTATGAATAGAATACTATAATGTGTTAAAAGAATACTTATCATTAAAAAATAAGACAAAATTTTGTTGAATTACACCAAATCACACAGCCTACCAGAATGATTCGAAGTGAGGTTATACCAATTATTCTATCACAGTGAGAAGAAATAAATCAAGAAAAAGAACTTGGCTCGATCTGACGAAACAACTGATAAAATAAAAGGATAGCGTCGTGGGCCGGAGTGATCTACGGAATTTGATGGCATCGCCAGCCAGGGAAGAGCGAGGTGTTGGCCAGCCAACAGCCCCGTAACAAATGCACAACAACCATGGCAAACATGGTGAGACAATAGCCGTAGATTAAGGATGCCTTGAGGGCGCCTGGCTTGGTAGGCAAGCCGCCAGGAAATGAATACCAACAGCGCACATAGAAAGTACCATGGCTGTGTCATCTGCAACCACTGGGTATATTTGAAAATTTTCTCTGCTTCTGAATGCAGTACTATTGTTCCAAGGTCGACCCTTCCATTTGAAGGACTGGAGGGACAAGACTGCCATGCTTACAGCAGCTGCGGCTCCCACTCTGAACGTAACCGCCTGGTAGAGTGAAACTCATCGCAAAGGTTACCGTTGCTATCACTGTTGCCACTATCATATGATTTGATTGCTTCTTTATGTGACTTATTTTGCACTTTCAGTTATTCGGGGTTGTTCCTAGCCCGACCACGCCTGATCGTCAGAAGATCTTTCACTACAAACTATACTGAAGTATTGCTTACAGTGGTTATATTGGTGGAGAAATGCTGCATATGTCCTCGTAGAGCCAAAAAGGAATATTTTGTTAACCGGTGATAGAATTAAAAGATTCATTGAATCTGTCAAATATATATATATATATTTTTAAAGTTATATTTGCTACTTGTATTATAAATATTGAATGATAATACTAAGGGGGAGGAAATAAACTTCTGTCAGGTTTTAAGATTTTTTCGGTGGGCTTTTGACAGATTTAATTTCTTTTTTTTTTTCCTGATCCATCAAATAATTCATCTTCCACAAGGGTTTAACTAATAATGAATTTTCTTGCTGAATTTAATATGAAATAATATTACTTTAAACAGAGACTATGTTTGATTTTCAAAAACAATTTGACGAATGGGAGGTAATGATGCAGTATGGGTGATTGTTGATAGATTGATAAAGTCATCACTTACCAATCCGAACTATTTTACAATGGGATGAATTGAGGCCTTCTTGGTATGTTAAAGCAGATTGTTAGACTATGGAGTACTCATATCCATTGTTTCAGATAGATTTATCGCTATTTATTTTTTGGAAGAGCCTACAAAATGCTCTTCGTACCAACTAAACCTTGAGTAACAAGATTTCACCCACGCATGTGATGGTCAATCGTAAAGAATAATTAGACTTATGAATATGTTGTGAGTATGTGAGTATTGATTTTAATACAGTTTGAGGATCATATGCCTTGGTGGAATTTGGTTATAATAATAACTTTCAAACAAGTATCGGGTTGGCACGATATGAGGCCTGGCGAGAGGAAATGTGATCTCACGGTTGGGATGACGCGGGTGAGAGGAAATTTTGGTCCTGGATTGGTCTCATGAACTGCGTAAAGATTCGGCTCATACAAGAAAGCAGAACAAAGTACAAGTCGACAAAAAAAGCTATAAACAACTAGAGGCGAGAAATGGAACACCTCTATAAGACTGTCTAAAGAAATTCTGAGAAAATGTAATGAGATTTTAGCAAAGGAAAGCTCACCCGCCAGGTATGTAATCATTCGAAGTGCTTTTAGGCGCTAGCTTAGCATACAAGAGTGGTACTGCTCCCCAAAGTCAGGGAAAATCCATAATGTGTTTAAAATATCATTAAGAAATATAATATGATGCATCCAGAGATTCGATAATCTAATTAATATAACTGGCTATGAGAATATCCGCTGTGACTATTGATACTATAAACAAAGTCCTTTCGTGAGAGCAATTGTTAAACTAGTAAAAGTCAAATGGAATCTAAAAAATGAGGCAACATGGGGTTAAAAGTTGTTGAATAGTAAGACCAACTCGCTTTATAATCATCGTATGTCAGTTTAGAGGAATTAAACTTCTTTTTAAGGGGAGAAATGTAACACCCCTAAATAAAAAAAAAAAAAAAATCCAAAATAAGAAGGGCTAAAATGCAATTCTTCAAAGTTGGTATGGGCCTTAACAAAAAAATAGAAATAAGAAAGAAAAGAAACAATAAAAGCTCACACAATCTTAATCATTTTCCGCTGAGAGGATAGGTGAGCTAGGGTTTCAAAAGGGGGATTTTAAGCTTGAAGAAACATCCAAACGAAGTAAGTATTTCTTTTTTTCCTCTCTAGTTGAAGTATGTAATGTGTTTAGGAGTGAAGAAAATCTTTGAGAGAAGAAAGGTAAGTGAAAAGTTTGGTATTGTTTTGGGATATTTATGATATCTCCTTATGCAACCATTGATTGCTTAGAATTTGATATAATAGATAAGAGAATGATCTACAATCATATGGTGGAGGTTGTGTTTAAGGTTTGGAGTTGAGAGTTATTCTCTTGTTTAAATAAAATAGGGGTTTAAATTAGTTTTAGTTTCGTAAGAATCATAAGCCTTCATTCTCCTTTATTCAACCATTGATTGCTTTAATTTTGGATATATTTGAGATAAGAAAATGATTCACGATCTAACCCGCTCAGATCATGTTTCTCGTGTTTCTATGAGAGTTTATACTCATTTAGAAATAAGCAGCCTTTTGGAAATCGGTTTCACTTTTGTAAAGCTAGAAGTGTAAGTCTTGTTCTCCTTATTCAACCATTAGATTGCTGAAATTTGGGATATGTTTTATATACTCTAATTTCTTTGATCTAATTCTAAGAATGGTGCAAATCGGAATTTATGACTCGGATAAGGAGACTTCGGGAGAAAAATCAGGATGTTGATCAAACTACATTTAAATTAGTTGCAAAAGGAGGAGTACGATTGAGAGAAATTATTCAAAGAGAATACACATTAGTAAAGTTTAAATAATAAATAAGTAAATTAAAATAACATTGAAGAAAATAAATTAAAAAAAAATTATTAATTAATAGTTTGACATAACTAAACACATTGAAGCAAATTATTTTTATGTAATGAGGTGAGGTCAATTGAATAACCAAAGTCGCCTGAAGTTCAAAATTTTGGTTTTCAAAAAGAATAAAAAACAAAACTTATTTGCAAAACACTTTAAAACACATCCTTATAAAGAACAAGAATGGATACATAAGAAAAAATCATCTCATCACCATCACTACCCTTTAATGATTGGATTTTATGTTAGGTTATTAGTCAACTTAAACTAGAATTAGATTTGTATCATTTTCTTATTTGGACTGAAGTTTACAAGACCAGTTCTCAAACTATGAGTATGATTGAGTATAAAAAAATTAAAACATTGATTTTGTGTATGAATACTTTAGCATTGTTTAACTATCTTAAACATTGATATAAAATCTTGGTATTTAACCATATTAAATATTTTTAAATTAATATTATATTATCAATGAAATAATATTATTAAGTTGAATTTAGAAGATATATTGTGTAATGTTGTTGGCTAAATGTCTTTACAAATATTCATCCTCTTATTTTCTTTAGTTTTATATTTCTTTCTATTTTTGTATTTGCATCACCCGACTTATAAATTATAAATCATTATTTAGTAATAAAAATAATATAACATATTAATCTTATCTACAATTAAATGAAATATACCTCATAAGAAATATATTTCATAAGTAATCCAAATGATATTCATTAGTTTTGTATATTGTTGTTAGATTTTACCTTCATCAATTAAAATTACAGTAAACCAAAACCATATGCAAACAAGAAAACATATCAAAATAAAATAAAATAAACTATATAAAAATAAAGAGAAAAACTATAATATGGACACAACAATTTCTTGTTGTTTTGAGATAACTATCAAAACAAAAATCAAAAGTGAATACTCCTTTCAAGTGTTTCACATATGCTATTTCATCATATTTGGCAATCAAAATTATTTGTTAATTTATGTTTACAAATTGTTACCTTTGAATCAAACAAACACATGAAAAATTGATTGTTACTCAAATGTTTTCACTTTGATCTTCCAATTTCTGGTCATAGTTGAACTAAGAATTTAAACTACTACTAAAATATCTAACATTTAGTATGTGAGTTCCATATTGGCTTCTTATTGGATGTTACAAATTGTTAAACTACTTTGAATCAAACAAACATTACGAAAAATTCATTGTCACTCAAATGATTCCAAAGTTGGATCTTCCAATTTGCAGTCATAGTTGAGCCAATAATCAAATCCAAAGCTTCCACCGGAGGTATAACAAATACAAACTTGCCTGCAATTTCATTGAACAATTAATTAAATGAATACAATGGTACACCTATTAATTAAAAGAGTTCAAAATATCACTATCAATCATATCCCATTATTTATTCTGTAAATCCTAAGCAATCATTATGGAAAAATTCTGGTAACTTGATACCAAATTTTGCATCAATTCTATCATTCTAAATCATACTCTAATGTAATTTAGCAAAAATATATGATAAACATCATTTTTTTTCAATTTCAATTATTTTTAAATGGATACTAAATAAAAAGAAAAAAAAAATCTAGATATGGTTATCTAGAATAATAATTAGAAAAGAGAAAAGCTAACATTTTTTGGATAATAAGTAAAATTATAAAGAAAAACTTAAAACCCTAAATTCTAAAATTTTCTTCACATTAATGAAATAAGAAAGGCAATGCAATAAATTGTCATCATTCAAAGTCTTCAGCAATTCATGATATTATTTCTATAGTCTTATCTATATTAATTTCAACCACAATGACCATGAGAAAAAAACATGTTATATTCCAAAACAAATTATCCAAGAAAAATCCTACAATACCTTAATTTGTTTTAAGGCTAGTAGAAACAGCAACAAGAACTACATGAATTAACAGAATGTAAAACATATATTCAAATCATCATTTAATTAGTTAATTTCTATCAATTCTAACTTTATTAGAAAAATCCCTTGAAACATAAAGTAAAAATCCATGGACCTTTTTAACATGGTAGACAATATTATATGATAGAACAATCAAATTAAATCCAAATTAATATATCAATTAAATATATCATATAGAACAGAGTAGGAACACAAATAGGACTATATGAAAATAATTTTAAAAGTTTAATCCATTAATCCTAACGCTGCCTTAAATTCATGAAAATAGAAAAAATTATTCTCAAGTGGTTCAAACTAATTTTAGCATGATCAGAAAGCACAACCCTTTCTTCTACCTTGCATAGTTATATATGACTAACAATTAAAGCTAATGGTTCAATTTCATTAAGAAATTCTAAACTTCATTAACTAGTGTCATCATTTTTCCATATTGTGTCAGCAACAGAATAAAAGCTAATAAAAAATTTGTGACGCCCCAAACCCGGGGGTCCGTTGACTACCCGTCAACCCGCGGAATACTAGTGGATGTCGGGTTACCCGACGCCACCATAGAAAACCGGCGTAGCCCCTTGTACCGGAGCTCTACCTAAATACAAACACCCGCATAAAACTCCGGTCTCAAACAAGCCCAATATAATCTGGCCTATGATTAAAACGGCCACTGGGGCTCATAAACCAATACTCAGTGATCAATATAAACCAACTATATCCACTAGTTTTAAGAGTTCAAAGTTACTCTTATACAACATATATTAAAATACTAAAATCCTAATACATGTATTCCAAAAACCATCAAAGCCACAACCCGACTTTCTTCAAAATCGGTCTCTAAAATGAGCCGTCCCCTCGAGCGCTCCATGTACCTGAAAAATAGTATCCCTCGACAGGGTGAGCTAATGCCTGGCAAGAGTGGAACTGCCCTAAGTGGGCTACTCTCCACCTAAGTGCATATGCAATGCTCCAAAATAAACACACACTCAAATAAATACGTGATCCTACTTGAATGTCTATATGATCACCCCATGTCACGAGTCCTCACCAACTCACTCACACTTGCCTAAGCCATGTATGAGAAAATAATCATTTTCAATCAAGCAAGGGATAGTAAAGCTGCAAGGATCTTTGAGCTTCTTCGAAAGTTTCCTCTGAATGATGGTGTTGCAGCTCTCAAATTAATAAACTAACTTTCCCGACTGAGTCTAACTTCTTCTTGTTGCTCATGATCTCTTCATAAATCTCAGGTAATTCGAATTTAGGCTAAGGCATCAAAGAATGGTATGTTAATTTTTGTACCTTCTTAAATATATTGAGAAATTTAGCAAATTGCTCATCCATCTTGTTTTCTCAAACCTTTGCGAAAGGTAGTGGTGGGTATAAATGGGAGGCTTACAGAGAAAATCACTTTTCTTGCATAGCCTCCTCATTTTTTTGACTTTTCCCCTATTCCATTTATCTCTTCTTGAATATTTTCAGCATCGACCTTTCCCTTTCATTCTCAATATCATTTTCTCACTTCGCTTGTTTCTTCATAGTCATAGAATCATCCATCATTTTTCCACTCCTAAGAGGATAACCATACACCTGCTAGATTTTTCTCGGTGTCGCTTGGGAAGGACTTTGAAGAGATTTGCTTAAAGGATTGGGCTATTTGTCCCAATTTAGTTTCTAGATTCTTCACAGTGGCATTAAAACTTAACTAATTTATCTCCATATTCTTCATGCACACTCCCATAGTTGACTGAATATTTTTCATATTCTTCTTTAAACTGCCCATAGCAACTTGACCATTTTCGAGCTAAGTGATTCTTGTGTCATTGGTCTTCTTCAATTCATTTATCACTAGTAAAATCTCATTAAGACCAGACTACCTTGTATTCCCTTGATAATTGGAGCTCGAAGCTCCTTGATTTTGAAAACCGGGAGGTGCTATATTGGTACTTAATTGGTGAGGTTCATGGGGAACTATGACTAGATTCCCATATGAAAATTTCTCGTGATTCCTCAATCTTAGGTGGTAGTGCGAAGGTAAGTTATTGTTCGGCCGAAAAGTATATCCTCGATTGTTCACATAGTTTGCTTCTTCCACTTGGAATCGGGATTACTATCATTGCCCCTGTGTCGTGACATATAGCTATTTCACTAATTGTCACCCTTGATTTTGTTGATTTAGCTTTTACTAATAGAGCCTCAAATTTAGCTTTCTAATGATGACATTCTATCCAACTCCAAAATACCTCCCTTGTCTTCTTCCAACACTCTATCCTCGAAGGTGCTTGATAATTATTTTCACTAGTTCTTCAAATAATTGATTGGCTTTCTCGCGGCCCTTGTTGTAATCGATCCTCCACAAGCCGCGTCCACCAATGCTCTTGTCGAATAGTTAAGACCATTGTAAAAAGTCTGCAACCTGAGCACTTAGCTCATAACCATGCTGCATGCATTTTCTCAATAAATCTCTAAATCTATCCCACGCATCTTACAACATCTCTTGGTCACCTTGCCGAAACTGTGCAATTTCCGCTCTAAGTTGTGAAGTGAGTCAGTAGAAAGAATTTCGTTTAAGAAGATTCCTCAACCAATTCTCCTGATCTATTTATGGATCCTCGCATCAAATTTCCGTGGAACCCACTCCTCGCTTGTCTCAGAGAGAATGGGAAAATCTTCAACTTAATTACATCATGGTCGAATTCTATCCATCTTAATTGTTTTGCACAACTCTAGAAAATTAGACAGTGGCCCATTAGATCCTTTTCAAGGATTACCTCGAACTGTCATTGACCATAGAGAATAAAGCAAGTTTCAACTCAAAATTATTCGTGATCAATGGATTGGTGACGAATTCCTGAATAATTCTCATTCATCATTGGTCTCCAACAATCTCCAAGTGTCGGTTCTCACACCCGTACTTCATTCGACTCGAGGACCTCATCAGATTCATCATCAAGTATGATATTCCATTCTAATATCATCCGCCTCACCCTTTCAACTTGAACGTTTCAATTTTGAATCAACAAGAACAACTCGGAAGTAGACCTTCTATGCATAAAAATTGGGTACCTAAAATAAAAAAACAACACTAGAAACAAAATAAAAACAACTTAAACAAAATCAAAGAGAATAAAAGAAATAAAGCAATTTTCACAAACACAAATTTTTTGTTATGTTTTTCTCAAATTAGCAAATTCCACTTTTTCTAGAATATCAATATGTACGCCAAAAACAACATCATCCCCGGCAACAGTGCCAAAGACTTGTTAGACTATCGACTTATGCCAAAAACTTGTGTTGTTTGCAATATGTAACTATAAAAATTGAAATAGTCTAAACCTGCAAGTGCACGAGCCTCAAGTAATAAAATTGTTTTCTATTATGAACCAAGATCGTTCCCACGAGGATTTTAGGTTTTTTAGGGGATTGAGTACCTGACTACTCGCTTAATTCACTATTTGATTGTCCAATTGAGTTGATGTGAAATTTATTAAACCAATTAAAAGCAAAACTAAACAAAAACAGAGGGAATGTTTAAAGAAAACTGGATGTAATTGATTAAAACATGGGAAAAGAAACATATAGAGAAATAGGGATGATTATCATCAGTGATGAGTAACGACTTATCTACATAAGGCACTGGTTGGTTGATTTATAACTTGAATTGGTTTTGATCGTACAAGGATCCCACTTTCGTGTTCTTCCTCAGGTTTTCTCGCACTATCCACCTGGCCCGCCACGCCCTCAGAGGTCGATAAGACAATAATTTTCAAAGGAATCTTTCCTTGGGAGCTCTATTTGTCACAATTAAGTTCTTACAATAGTACAACTCAGACTATGATCAGATTGGTCACCGTTACGTACATGCAATCCTCACTTAATATGCTCAGGTCTCCTTAGTGAAATCCACTTAGTATCGGGACTTTCTAATTCCCTAAGTCTCTTTAACTAGGTTAATTCGAATTCGGATTAACCAACTCACACCTTAAGAGAGTCAAGACCAGATTATAGGGCATAATCCAAGCATTGCCAAGGATACCATAGTAAAAGGATCGAAGACCTAACTCTCAGCATGTATTAATTAATCAAAACCATAGTTTTCCATAGATATAACACCAAACACAACAAAACAAGCATGATCAACCAACCAATAAAAATTAGATATAACCAACATCACATCAATAACCAACCCTATAAATGCTTAGCCTAACATTTCAGCCAACAAAGTCAACAAATCCATGTTAAGAACAAACATAAACTACAAAAAATGAAGAAATATGGGAGATAGAAATACAAAACAGGAGTTAAGTTGTCGATAACTTCAATCTCCAGATCCTAACTGAAATTCCCACTCTATACAGTTGTATTTCTCAGCAATCTTTAATTACAATCCAAAGTTCTGCTAAAACAAAACTTAATGTAAGCAAATATGAAATCTAAACCTAAATGGAACAAAATTTAAGAGAGAGAGGAACCCTAGAAATGAGAGCCTTCACCAAGAAGTTCGAATCCTAATAATGATCGGGAAGTCAGCCTTATATACACGTCGAAAAACTGGCCAAAATGAGCCTGAAAATAGAAATGTTTCTAGGCCACAACATCGAAAGTGGTTGTGACCATAAACCGCTAGGTCACAACCACACCGAGAATAGGTAATCGGGAGCATCACGCAGAAGGGCTAGAAGTCGTGGACCATGCTAAACTATGCTGATAACAGTCGTTTGTGGTCATGACCACACTAAGTGTATGCTTCATAGTCTCCTTCTCATATTGATATGTGGTCACGACCATAAAGTCCCATGGTCGTGAGTCCCATGGTCGCGACCTCACCTTCTTTGTTGCATAACTTGCTCAATTGTTGCCCAAATTGCTTGTTTTTCATCTGCTTTCTCTTCTGCTTCTACAAAATACAAGTATAAGGGGTTAGTCATGAAATGAATAACAAGGGTGCTTAGTTTGCATCAAAACATGAAATATGCTATGTTTGAACCAATAAAAGCTAACCCTCAAGAACCCTTAACACCTGGGCTTAAAAAGTTTGAGAAAATGAGGTTCTAAATAAAGGTAGAACCTTTTGATCAAGATTATCACCATATGGACCTTATTGATGTGGAATCGTTGAGTTCTGCACCACTATCATTTTTGCCCTATGGCACATCTGAAGAGGACGTTCATGTGATAGTCATCGCTAGGCAGTAGCCCCCCAGTCCTATCATGGAGAGCCTAAGCATGAAAAGTTAGAACTCCAAGAGAAATCTCGTTCGAATATCCCTAGAGGCAAGGGTTTCTAACACTGAGCTGGAGGCATCTGAAGAATATTATCCTGCTATCTTCTAATGCGTTAGAAGAAACTTGACAATAGAAGTTCCAAGATCCCAATCAAAGCGACCTCGACAATTGATTGATGAGAGTTCAGACTCAGACCGGATCGAAACAGAAAAGAAGAGCCACACTACCTCTTTTGAGCCATTGTAATCACCACCGACCTCCATGAGGAAGTCTAGTTGCCTCTCTACACAATCAAAGAAGATCGCTCGAAAGAAACCAATCATGAAAAAGCACAAAGTTTTAACGTCTACGAAAGAAAGAGCTTTTCCATCCATCTTTTTCAAGTCCTCATCCCATGCTAAGTTGTGGGCCTCTGTATCAAAGAGGACCCTGGTCAGCAAACATACCTTGCATAGTAAGAACTTTGCTAAACTTAGGATAGTGGAACTCTTGGGAGAGACGACCGTCAAGTATCAGACGAAGATGCCTCCTCGTATCCCATCATCTCGAGTTCTATGTAAATCTCCCAAGGACACTGTGGAACCTTGCAAGTCCGCACTTAAAAGACTTTGCGCGAGGACATTTATTTCATTTTTCTCCCTATCATAATCAACCAAAGATCGAATTTATCGACGCTTCAAAAGAAGAACTACCTAAAATAGACCTAATCGTCTCGGTTATAAATGGAGGGGAAAGGTCTGATCGTGGCCATACAAGTTCCTACTCCTCTCATCTCATCTCACCAAAATATACTCCATCCTGCACAAGATCTCTATGTGGAATTAGCTACCTACTACCCACCACACAATTGTATCGAAGAGATTTGCCACCTTGCTCTTCCAAGCAAGTATGAAGAAAAAATTCAATCTAGGGAAGCTTATGCTCGAGCATATACTGGGACATGCCAAAAACACATCATTTTAGAAAGCTTTGGGGTACTCGTTGCTTATATTTGGGATTCTTATCGACCAAAACCACATTTAGTGAGCCCCAATAACATTGGCTCCTAGCCACAGAGATGCACATCAACCATAAACTCCATGAAAGGCATCATTTCGTAAATGTCCCCTCAAGGAAAACATGTGGAAAATGAAGGAGAAGTCAATCCGCACTCCAAGGACACAATCCTCTCTATAATTTTGACAAAGTCTAAAATTTTGGATAAGAGCATTCGGTCCCACAAGAACATGTTGGCTCATCTGTATGAGCAACAAAAGTTGTTGGAGCTACATCTCCAAGGAATTCGTATAGCAAGAGCAACTCACCGCCCTTATCGAAGAACTGCGAAACCAAGGCCCGTGACATATTCTCCACTTTAAGAAGAAGACATTGAGGGGGAGTACAATGGGCCCACATCCCATCAAGCACCTTACAAGTCTAGACTTCGAGCCAAGGACCGCGCCCATAACTAAGACTAATCCATCATAGGAGATTGAAGTTCCTGCCTTTGGGATCAATATTGCCTCACCGATCTTCAAGCCCACCATTGCCAGAAGTAGCTTCAATCAACGATGTCCGATAAGAGTCCGAACATATCAGTGAGAAAAGTGGAGATATAATGCCTTTGGACTTTCCATTTCTTGGATCCCTGACTTCCAAGTCTTCATCAAAAACGGAGAAGTAGGAAAGAGGAAGAATGATGTATGGTGGGGGATTATTTATACTTTCTAATTCCTTCCTAAAGATAGATGGCTAGGTTGTAATCGTATCTTCATAATGAGAGATGGAAATC
Source organism: Tetrastigma voinierianum (assembly GCA_016808115.1). Classification (NCBI taxonomy): domain Eukaryota; kingdom Viridiplantae; phylum Streptophyta; class Magnoliopsida; order Vitales; family Vitaceae; genus Tetrastigma; species Tetrastigma voinierianum. Next base: position 17,483 of record JAEQBH010005938.1, on the reverse strand, counting down.
TTCATCATGTCCAATGCCTACTATATATCTCTCTCTATGTGCACATTCTGTTACATTCTTCGAGTGGATATTTTGTCAAGACATAGACAAAGGGGGAGAATGTCAGTTTCGAGATTTTCCATTTCTTCGTTCCAAGGGTTCTAGAAAAAGATAACATCTTCAAAGTTCAAGGTTGATGAAGATTGGAAGAATTAGAGTTGAAGTCGTTGGTAGGACCAAGAAGTAGTTCAGACTAAAGTAACTTTAGGGACGTGGCAAAGATGGAAGCTCGAACTAGAAGTAGAGCAACGGGATGCACGTGAGTTTGCTAGCTTGGAGGCCAAGGTACTTGATGAGCAAGTAACCTATGGGCTTGAGGTCATTTAGGCAAGCAGATAAAGATCAAATCAAGATCATTTATAAGTAAATATTGATCAAACTCAGAACATTGATCTTCAAAGCTATCAAGCCGTGAATTAAATAATTCCACGATTCTTAAGAGGGATACTGAGCAACAAGTCCTATTTCCACGTGATAACTTAAAGGGAAGTTCGGATAATTCAAGGTAGGTTTGGAGTCATATTAGGATAATGATCCAACCTTATCTAGTTTTCCATAACCGAATATGCAAGGTTATATATTTGGGTTTTTTGTAGATACTCAACACAAATTTCAGGAGCATAGCCCTGTGGAAATCCTTTAATCAGATAAGGAAATCCTTGCATCTGGGCATAGCCCTGTGGATGTAGGTAGGTTACCAAACCATGTAAAAATCATGTGTGCCTTTACTATCATTGCTAAATATTTATTATGCTCTCAAGTGCATACTAAGTCCGGGAAGGAGCTCCACGCACGCTTAGTCCGAACGAGGCCACAACTCAAACATGAAGAACTGGATTAGAGCATACACTTATATTTGTCAACTAAAATTTGAATGAAAAAGTCCAACCCCACAACAAGATGTTCAACGAGCTCCTACTGGTGCATGGATGGACATAGGCCAAAACCAAAAACAACCATGGTTCAAAGTTGCGATATCAACATCGACTTAGGAGGGTTCCGAGACGTACGCCTTCAAAGGTATTGGCTTGGTATCTACTATACGGAAATTAAGATAAATAAAAACGAAAAACTAAAAACATATTATATAAACTATTAAAATAAATAACTGTACTAAGTGAGTTAAAAATTAATAAAATAGATTTATCGCTATATTTACATATTTAAATAATTATAGCATTTGTTAAAAGAATTATAAAATTATAAATATACTGTTGTAATATATATATTATAAAATTAATTAATTTAATCTAAAAATTCATTATAAAAGATAATTATAATTATTAAAATATATTATTTATCAATAATAATTTTTTGACAACATTTATCAATAATAATTAATAATAATAATTGTAAAGTATAAATATTTTAAATATCAATATTACAAAATGATATTTTATATTAAGCTCAATATTGATTTAAAAATAATTTTGTTTTTATCTTCACCAATTTAAATAATAATAATTTATTGATTACAAATATATCTTTCACATTGTTATAAAAAGTACTATAATTAAATTAGTTATATTTATAGTTATAATTAATTAAAAATATTTTTATATAACATAGGACCTTTTTTTTTTCTTTTTTTCTTGAAAAGTATAACATGGGACCTAGTTTAAAAATACTATAGTTAAATTAGTTTTATTTATAGTTATAACCAATTAAAAATAATTTTATATAAGGTGGGATAAGAATTTAAATATTTTTCTATTTCCAAAATCTCCTCTCTTACTTTCTCTCCCTTCTTAGGCGTCCATCCTTCCACTAAAATTTCAGTCATCTCTCTTCTTCTACAACCTTGGTTAGATTGAGAACCACTGCACCTTTGGTTGTTACACCGTTGCATCACTCTTGTCTTCCATTATCGTAGAATTGATTAGTGTTTGAAACTCAATCGACTAGGTAGGGCAATGAAAAATTTGTGCTTTTTTCTTCTAAAGTGAAATCTCATAACTCTAATGAAAAATTGATTTTTTTTTTTTGATGGGTAAAAAGATTAAGAAAATGTGAAATCGTGTTTTTCTTTTCTATATGCTGACCAAGTCGACTGAGGTAACTCAGCATCTCGATCAAGTTACCCAAGTTTTGCCGGTTTATTGCCGAGAGGTTGGTGTTGTATCGTGATCGCTTATCGGTTTCGTATGAGCTGGCTGACGGATACGACTCCCAGCCGAAGTCGTATCAGTATCGCCGATTTTTTCAACTACGCCAAGAACGGAAGACCATATCTAACCACATGGCAGAGACCTCCTTCGGTTCACTGGAAATGCAACGTCGACACAGTCATCTGCAGGGAGAAAAACCTGGTAGGGCTAGGGATGCTCCTAAGCGATGACCAAGGTGCATGGTTGAGTCATCTCGCCTTCTTCCCCCGGGCCGAGCAGTTTCAAGAGCTAATGGCTAATGGTGGTGGAGATGGATATATAGATGAGAGAGCCAGCTCCACACTTGTACGTAGGTCTCTTCCAAGGTTATTTTATAATCACAAGATGCAAATTAGAAAAATGTTATATTAATTTAAGAAACATTTGGTTAAAAAACCTCATGGCTAAGTTTGGTATATGGAAAGTAGTATGAAAAGAAAATAGAGGGGAAAAGCATAAGCAAAAAAAGTTTGAAGGAAAATAAAAAATAGGTTTAACTTAATAAATTAATTATATATATTTATTAAAACTCATTTTATGTGTTTTTCTCTATTGTACGAGAACTAACAATTTTTTAGAACATGTGATCTCAAAAAATAAAATAAAATAAAAAAATGTAAAATTTTAAGGAATTTTAATTATATTCGATTCTTTTTATATTTCTTAGGTGAAACCAAACAAAAGAAAATTATTTTTCTTAGTATTTTTCTTTCCTAGTACTTTTCTGAGTTACAAAGGAGCCTAAATAATTTTGACTCAAATCTAGCATTCTTTTTTTTTCCTGAAAATTAATCTATTTTGGATGAAATATCCTTTGTTGTTTTATGTATTTTATATATGTCTTTTAAAAAGAGAAGGCGAATTTTTCATTTTTTTTTTACATGAGACTGTGTTTGTAAAAATGAGGCAAAATTAAAAAAACATTAGATTTCTGATTTTAATCAAATAACGCTTTGGTCTCTCTTCGCCCAAGGTGGTGAAGATTATCCGAGTCTTTTATTTCTTTGAATTGACTAAAATTTCCATGTGAAGGGAATATTGAAAATGAGAACTAGCTAGTAGCTAGGAATCCAATTATGCTCGTCCAAATTTTTCTCAAAGTCTTCATTCCAACTTAACAAAAAGACGAAGAAGAAATCAACCATAATAATCCTTTTGTATACCATGATCTTTCATGCTCGTCCAAATTATTCTCAAAGTTTTCATTCCAACTTAACAAAAGATCAAGAAAACTATCAAACAAAATATTCCTTTCGTTCGTATACCGTCTTCCATGCTCTACCAAATTATTATCAAATTCTTCATTCCAACTTAACAAAAGGCCAAGAAAAAAACCAAAACATAATATTCCTCTTATTGTCGGGTAAAGCCATACCTTGGTAAGCACAAATTAAAGCCGGCAAATTTCCAGGAAATAAAGGCAAACACAAACGTTCTAATGATGAAATGCAATGATTGTTTAAATCTTTAATTGACTCACATGCAGATAGGACTTACCCTTTTCAATCGAACCAGGAACTAGTTGACCAAGTCAATTTGTTTGTGAAGTATACTTTAAAAGGAGACTCCTCATCAAACAACAATGGCGCGATTGATTCCAGTTGAGTACTGCAGATTCCGATCGATCAGGTTAATTCATGATCCTAAATTGTACATGGCTGCAGCAGATGGTAACATCCATGCACTCCAGGTGTTTGATAATATTCCTGTCCAACTAACTCCAAAAGGGAACACAGTCCTCCATATTGCAGCCCAATTTGGGCAAGTGAGTTGGTTGAAAAGATCCTCTGTCCCCTTCACTCATCCTTACGACAGCCCTATAGTGTAGATAATTCCCCTTCACCTTGCAGCCAGGAACTATTGAAGGCGGTGAAAATCTGATCGCCGCCGCCAAACGACTTCAAGGAGACACGGAGGGGGAGGGGACAACAGTTTGTAAGGCGATGCTGAGGATGAGTAACGAGGAAGAAGACACAGCCTTGCACGTGGCAGTGAGGTATCATCACCCTTTGGTAGTGAAGTTATTGATTCAGAAGACCCGATCATCTACGTGTGCTAATTCTGAAGGCACACTTCTACATCGCTGCTGACCGGGATTCGAGACTTGGTTCAGGTGATCCTTGAGAATTGCTGTACTTCACCAGCTCATAGTGGCTTCAAGGGTCTAACTGCTTTGCATGCTGCGGTATTTCAATGACCAAGGTGGGTATGTAGTGGGAGGATATGTTGATCCTTAATCCCAACATTTTAGCTTTTATACATGTGAATAATTATAAATTGCAAACTGCCCTATAGAGTTGATCCATCAAGAGCAATGGGATCTATGATGGGAATTGAGTTTAATCTATCTGACAGGGTGCGGACTTTTATGTGTAAGACTTAAAATTTGACATCCTATCATCACTAGAAAATCACTGAGAATCGGCAGAGCAAAAAAATTGGCTATATGAGACTTAATTTTCTGAATCTTTTTATTGATAATTTCTCTCTTTGTTGATTTTATTATGATCAGCCATGACAAAGAAGATACTAGATTGGAAGCCTGATTTAACTAAAGAATTGGAGGAAAGGGATATCTCCTTCACTATGCTGCATATGTGGGCTGTGATCCAACAATAGTGAGGCAATTGCTAGAGAAATCTGAGAGGTATGTTGTGTATCTAAGCGTCAAATACCATGAAATTGGAAATAGGACAGCTCTTCCACATTGCAGCAAGCCGAGGCCATGTGGAAGTAGTGAAGGTGCTGATGTCGCACTTTCCAGATTGTTGTGAGAAAGTCGATGACCAGGGCAACAATGTTCTTCACTTGATTATGTCGGACAAGAAAACATTTAACTTCTGGTTTGTCAAGCATTCGCTGGTTACGTGAGAGGACTTTGCGGAATGAGAAGAATTGTTCAAGGAAAGACACCACTCCAGCTGTTCTGACACTTCTGCTTCATCCAAAAGATTACAACAATTTCGTACCTTCAGAAAGCATACCACGGCCATGTTGGACACCTTAAGATTAAGGGTAAGTTCATCAACATTTAAATTTTCACTCCATTGTTAGTTTTTCATTGAATATGTGTGGAAACTTTAATCCACACAAAGATACGTACACAAGGTTTTAATATAATTTAATTAATCATGCTTACATCTAAGGAATAAGAGAAAATCTTTGTGTACCCTAGGATAAAGTTATAGATACACTAGCTCCTAAAACATTCCATGTTTACTCATTTGTATTCATATCATGAACTCCTACCCTTACTCCATAGGTATCTCCTGCTCTTTTCCTTACATCTTTACACACCTTATATAGCTTCATGTGCCTCGTCTATGTCTCATAACTTTTCATCTTATAACTCAAAATGTTTGTAGCGAGACTTTATATAGTCTTAATTTATGTTTATCTCATAAAATTTTGCATCATAACACTGAATGAATATTTATAGTGATATATTTAACAATTTCCTTATTGGATAACAAAGTTTTTCTACAGCTAGAAAACCCATCAAATATCCTATGTTATCCTTTAAAAAAGAAACTGATACTAAATTTAGAAGATTGAGATATTCTAATATATCCATGCTTTCAGATATGGACAAGAAGGTCCAGTCTGGTAGAGATCAAGAAAGACAGTGGAAGCAGCAGAGAAAGCACAGAAAGTGAAAAAATATTATCAGAAATAAAGAAAACTATGAAAAGTCATATGATAGTGGCGGCACTGATAACAACAGTAACCTTCGCGGCGGCTTTCACATTACCTAGCGGTTATGTTGAAAGCGGGAGCATTGACAACCAGGGTATGGCTGTCCTGTCGCTCCCTGTTACAAATGGCACAGACCGATACATGGCGACTTTAGCAAGGGAAAAATTCAGAAACTTTGTCATAAAAGATACAGCTATGATGCTTCTATGTCAGCTATTGTTATTTATTTCCCATTGGGTGTCATTCCCCATAAAAGATATAGAGACCGTCGTGGCATATTTATTGTGTGGCCATGTGCTCACTCATATCTGCGATGGCTGCAATGGTGGTTGCATTTGTGATACTCCTGCAAGCTGTGCTATATCCTTCCCCATTCCTTGAACATACCACAAGTTTCATCTTTCTAGTCTTCTCGCTTTGATTAGTTCTTTTCCTACATTGACACTCCAGCCCAAGGTGGATACTGTATGGTAAAAAAGTCAAGTCTTACACATCAATGTGAGCCGTTTTAGACATGTACTTTCAACTCTTTATGCTTATACATATAAACATTTCAAAATCGGAAAATTTTAAGGAAATAAAATAAAAAATAAAATAAAACTTAGAGAAAAAAATAAAATTTAGTTTAATTTTAATTAATTTCTATAAGTGTTTAGTCAAACTTATTTTATTTGTTTTTCTTTATTGTATACTAAGAAATTTTAAAATATATAAAATTTTAAAGAATTTTCATTGTATTTGATTTTCTTTTATATTTTTCACGATGAAACAAAACATGAGAAAATCATTTTTCTTAGTTTTTTTTCTTTCTTTAGTACTTTACGGGTTTCAAACAAAATTTTGTGACTCGCTTGGAACCCAAAATGTTAGGAAAAGAAAATAAATATGAAAATAAAAAGGAAAGAAAAGCTAGGAAAGGAATGAATTATTTTTCCCTTTGATTATTATCCATGGAGAACTTGGAGGCAAAAGATAAATAATTCATTTTCCTTGTTCAGTTATTATCCATGGAAAATATAGCGTGAAAATATAAGGAATTTTTTTTAATGTTGTGAACTATATAAATTTATTGATTTTTATAGAATTGAAGAAAATATTAGTGTATTTTATAAACTTTTTGTGGCTCTTAATACCCTCATTTGTTTGCTGATAAAAGCAAATAAAACCTTATGTTGGGTCATAAGAGTGATCGATCCAAGACTTCATTAATTGCACGCATTAGATGTGATTTAGCCTTTCCTTTTGCCCATCCTTTCTTTATCCATCATTATACTTATTTTATGAAGGAATTTACCATAAGTATCCAAGAAAAGATCTTTGGCTTTTCCCAACAAATAAGAACTTTCAAACGGGAGGATTACAGCATTCTTCCCAGCATTTTAGCAAAAATTTTGGAGAATTCAAGAATGAATCACATGTATGGTGACCATTTCATAAAGTGGGATCTATTGGGACCTCAAGCCACCTGTTCGCAGTCCAGGGTCACTAAATTCAAATGAAAGTCTACATATAATGTAAATATTTTCTATTACAACACCCATTTTTTCAACCCAAAACATGAGGCTGTTTTGGGAGACTCATGTAATTTTGATGAGGAGACTCTTCCAAGCACCCTCCTTCCCTGATTTGCAACTGCTTAGATTCTTCGCTGCAGTGGAGAGCCCCATGCCACTCTTCCGTAACGTATTTACTCATTTACATGCTTGACCCATCTTTTTTGGTTGTTTCAGTTATTCATTAATTTCTTCTTATTTTATGCAAATGTCCCTTGGTTTTTATGTTTTGCATGCTTTTGAGTGGGACTTTCATGGCGCTTCATGGGTATATTTGTTCTTGGAAAGGATGTTGATCCCCCCACAGAGTAACAACCTGGAACCCCCCACTTATACCCATGGGTCGAGGGTTACATGTTTAATGCTCATAATTAAAATACTTAAGAGAGCCCTTTCACTTTCTTATGCTACACATTCTCACATTCACTTGTACATTAATTTCCCCGTTAACCCGTTATGTCTGTCCAGGTGATTGTAACGCATGTACGTTATGTTTCGCCCTTATGCCCGGGATGCTTGCCTGGCGGTGGTTCAAGGTCTCTCCCCTTTGACGCTTGATATATGTCCAAAGGGCCCCTTCAATGCCCACAGGATTACTAAAACCTGTCATTTTGCTTCCCATAGCTCGGGGTCTCCGCCCCATCGGGCAATTGGCCCGCACCAATCTCGTGCTTGTCCCGGGAATGGGCTCGCCCCGTCTTCATTAAATCCAAGACGCAGGCCGGGCTTCCTCCACTTCTCCTCGTTCGGGTGACCCGAGACGTTTATCCCACTCCACTAGCCCCCAACGCCTTTCTCGCTCTCTCGTCAGTATCGGGAATGGTGATAAACCTTTGGTTTAGGTATCTTGGGCGCACTACCGCCTACTTGAGTATTAAGGGCAACTACATCGAATCTCGTGCACCATTATTACATTCTAACACTCACACCTATTATCCCGGACTCGCTTCTGGCCTTGTCCTCACAGACACCGCATTAATCGCGCTCCGATCGCCGATCACCCCATGCTCAAATAACCCCTTTCACCTTCTATTTGATTTTTCCTCCACCTTTGCACTACAAGAAATTAATAGTTTACCTATTGAACAATTTTTTAGGTAATAACTGAAATTTTATAGGTAATTCAATTTACCTAATGATTTCCTACAGAACACAGTTGTAGGTAATATTAGGTAATTCCTACAAACTAATAGTCGGTAAATGGTAGGTAATTTTCATACCATATTTTGTCGGAAATATGGCTTACCTACTGTTTTTGTTGTCAATAATTTTGTAGGTAAATTTAGTGAATAAAGTATTGTCGGTAAATTTTGTAGGTAAGTTAAATGCTTTTATCGCTATATTGTCGGTAATCTATAGGTAAGATGGATACTTAATTTGCAAATTTAGTAGGTAATCAGAGGGGTAAATTGGTTACCTAACTTACCAATTTAGTAGATAATTTGTAGGTAAATTGGTTACCTAACTTGCCAATTTAGTAGGTAATCTGTAGGTAAATTGCTGGTCTAACTTGCCAATTTAGTAGTAATATGTAGGTAAATTCATTGCCTAATTTACCAATTTAGTAGGTAATCTATAGGTAAATTGATTGCCTAACTTACCAATTTAGTAGGTAAACTATATGTAATTGTCAATAATTATACATATTTTTATAAATTTAATTTAATTTAATTATAATCATGATAAAAACATAATAAATTTATAAAAAAAGTATATTGATATATGATTCAAAATGGTAATAAAATCATAACAATAGTACACTACATTCAAATTTACATAAAATGTACGAGTTTGATGTGTGTATAGAAATAGCTCTAGTGCAAAGGAGCTAACGCCAAGTTTCGAGCTTAACATACATAAATATAGCAACAACAACATAAGTATCGAGAGGAAGTAAGTGGCTGCATGTGTCTCTTTTTTCTCTCTTTCCTTTTTTTTTTTTTATTTATTTGTTGTTCTGCCTCTCCCCTGCATTCCAAAAAGACAGATTTCAACATCGATACCCATTAAAAGAAGATTTAATTAATGGGTATTGATGATGCCTTTTTTCAACCGGAACTGGGCTGGAGCGTGTGGGGGTCGCCGGCCGGACCATTGTTCATGGCCGATGCGCGCCCGGATCGCCCGGCCGGCGTGTGATCGCGACCGTTGATCCGCAGCTCGACGTAGCACCTCTCGCAAAAACAAGGAAGAAGGGGGTCGGGCGGCGCTGCGCCTGCCGCCCGGCGCTGCCCGGCTTCTTTCGGTAGTTATAGACCGCTTAGAGATGCACGTGTCGTATATGAGTATGCGTCTAAGAGTGCGTACCTTTCACCAATGGGGTGGCCTGATATTTATAAGGGATGATCATGACAACTTTCCTAATTGGATTATGATACTGAATAGTATGTTTCCTAATTGGATGATGACACTGAATAGTATGTTTCCTGGTCGGAGGATGATATAATATTTCTCTCATTTGGTAGGAGATTTTATTTCCTTATTGTAAACCAATTAATAAGGGATAATTGAGGGGTGGTAATATCTTACTTTCCTTATTGATAAGATTTGGTTTGATTTACAGGATAAGTAGTTATTAAAGAATTATCCTACTTTCCTTATTGATAAGATTTGCCGATTTTACGTGATAAGCAGTTATTGAGAATTATCCTACTTTCCTTATTGACGAGATTAAGTCTGATTTGCAGGATAAGCAGTTATTGAGAATTATCCTACTTTCCTTATTGGCGAGATTTAGTCTGATTTGCAGGATAAGCAGTTATTGAGAATTATCCTACTTTCCTTATTGGCAAGATTTAGTCTGATTTGCAGGATGTGGGCCTCTAATTATCCATCATCTACTCAGGGCGAGCGGACTGGCTTTCGCTTTGGGCCGACGCTTAGGGCTTGGGTGTTTTATGTGGTCCGCCTCCTTTGGGCCTTCCAGTGAGTGGGCTCACGCCTATTTTCAAACCCCATCACCGCCTCAACCCTTGGTACTGCAGGCGTAGGCAAAGGGCCATATCGCTTTTGTGCTCTGGTTTGATTTCCACTGAGCCGGGATTAGTTGTAATTTCTGTTGTCAGCCTTATGTCCGGTGATACGATGACTTTTCGGTTCTCGCGCTCCTTTCTTCCGCAAATATCCCCACTATCCATCTATGCCTCTTTGATCCTAAGCTTTTCTTTGCTTTTGAGCGAAGTTCGACTCCTTTCCTAGTATTCCATCTGAACCTTCTACGCAGAGTCCTTTTCGGCATCCCGCTAGAGATAGCTTTTTTTTTTTTTTTTTTGGGCTTGGGACCCAGGACATATGTAGCCTTTTCCTTAATGTATATTCATCTTTTATCTCACCACTTTCGCCTCTACTCGTGCTCTTCGCGATGTTCTGCATGAATCGAATGGCCTGAATTGAGCGCCCTGAAAGCAACAGCCGAGGCTCCATGCACGACCACCGAAATAATTGATTCGCTAATGCATGGCCTGAGTTGAGTAGTTAAGCCCTTCAAACCGGGCCATGGGTTCGCAGTCGATGCCCGGTTTGAACCGACTCAGGCCGCATGGGCCTTGCTTCAAGGTAGCCGGCTCCAAAGCATTTCGCCCGTACCCATGGCCTGCTTGGATCGAAGCATCGGCTCCCAGCCACGGCTCCGTGGCTGCACGGCCCGCTGACCGACCGCCAGGCCCCGAGCCTGGGCTTCGTGGTCGCATGGCCTCGCGACTGAAATGGCCCGCGCTGAGGCAGAGTGGGCCGAATCGCCCGGTCGACCGACCCTGTGCCGCACGGGCCCGCTTCGGGGCGTAGCCGCCGGGCTCTTGAGCTGGCTTTGGCTCCGTGGTCGCATGGCCTCGTTTAGACTGAGTCATTGGCCCGGCGCCGAGGCTGGCGGGCCGAATCGTCTTGAGCCGACTCACCTCGAAAATATATCCCGAAAGGTGGCCGAAGCTCTTAATTGGCCGTGGGCTCGTGAGTCAATGGCCGAGCCAACGCTTCAATGGTACTGTGCAGTAGTCGAGCCCGCCATTCCGAAATAGCTGGCTTCGGCGCTTAAGGCCGGCGGGTCTTAACGCCCGAGCCGAATTGACTCCTAGCCGCACGGCCCGTTCGGGGCAAAGCCGCTGGGCTCCCCGAGCTACCGCCCACGGCCGTACGCCGCTTAATCGGGCCGAGCCCCGCCGCTAGACCGTTGAGCTCCGCCGCCTGAGTTGCAGCCGAATTGATTTAAATTCCTAGGCCGCGCGGGCTCGCGCCGGTTGCCAGCCTGCCAACGGAATCGGGTGGGCTCCAGACCTACCGAGTCATTTAACCGACGACCTTAGGCCGTGTGGCTCGTGGCCGAAAGGCCGAGCTTCTGTCAACGGAGTCAGGGCCGCATCGGCCGAAAGGCTCAACCGGATTTGACTCCTTAGGTCGCAGCGGGCTCGCTCGAGCGGTTGAGCCATTAATGTGAGCCGGTGGGCTCCATCGGCGAGCCGCTTGAACCGACGGACTCCTAGGCCGCATGGCCCGTAGACTCCGGCTCGGGCTTATCGTGGACTCGTTAGGGCCCGCCGCTGAGTTGCTCTGGGCTGGAATGACTCCTAGACCGCATGGCCTATGTAATCGTATCGGCAATACGGGCCGCTGGAGCCAACCCGTCATGCGAATAACCGGGTAGGCTCACCCATGTGGAACTCGCCAATCGCGAACCGCCGGTAGGGCTCGCTTGCGTGAACCCGCCGAATATTTCACAAATGCGAATACTGTGGGTAGAGTTTCCATGTGAACTCCGGGAAGAGCTCAATGTGAACTGGAAGAGCTCGTAAATGCGTAACAATTGCAGAGCCTTATCCATGGAACGGCCAAAGAGCTCACAATGTGAATCGCGAAGAGCCGCCACGCGGTTTTACCAATCGTGGAATCACAAGTGTGGCTCGCCATGTAAACTATCGAAGAGATCGCTCTATGTGGATTGTCGGGTAGAGCCATCCATGTGAACCGCTGCGTAGCTTCGGCCCATGTGAATCGCCGGGGAAGAGCTCTGCCAATGTGAACCGCCGTGGAAGAGCCTGCCAATGCGAATACTGGGTAGAGCTCGGCCCATGTTAACGGGCCGAAGAGCTCGCCTTAAGTGTGAACTGGGCTGGGTAGGCTCGCTTCAAGGGAACTCATAGGGAAGAGCTCGCTTATGTGAATTCGCCCATGAACTCGCCAATCGCGAATCGCTGGGCGTGCAGTTCGTGAATGCGAAAGGCCGGGTAGAGTTTCGCCCATGGAACTGGGGCTAACCGCGAATCGAGCAAAATTCGCTTCTATGTGAAACCGTATTTCGCCACGCGAACTGGGTGTAGCTCGCCCATGTGAACTCGGGAAGAGCTCGCCAATGTGAACTGGCCAGCAGCTCGCTAATGCGAACACCGGGTGTAGCTCGCCCACGTGAAATCACGGGAAGAGCTCGCCAATGTGAATCGCCGAAGAGCTCGCCAACGCGAACTTGTCAATCAAGAACCGGGCAAGGCTCGCCTGATGTAACCATCGGGAAGAGCTCGCCTCCATGCGAACCGTTAGGTGCAGATCGCCCAATACGTGAATCGCCGCGTAGCTCGGGCCCACGTGGAACTGGCTGAAGAGTTTCGCCACGTGAACCGCCGTGGAAGAGCTCATCAATGCGAACAATTGGGTAGAGCTCGTCCATGTGAAATCACGGCGAGTCGGCCTATGTGAACTATCGCGGTTTGCCCATGCGTGAACTCGGCAGCTCGCCTATGTGGAAACCTGCGTAGCTCGCCCATCCGAATCGGCTGCAGAGCTCGCCCATGTGAACCGCCGGGAAGAGCTCAATGTGAACCGGGAAGAGCCTTCGCCAATGCACATTGGGTAGTTCGCCCATGTGGAATCGCCAAAGAGCTCGCCAATGTGAATCAAGCAGTGTAGCTTGTCCATGGGAACTCAATCGTGGAATCATTGGAAAGAGCTCGCCAATGCGGTGCACAGAGCTCGCCCAGCGTGAACTCGCTAACCGCTAACCGCCGGGCGTGGCTCGTCATGTGAATCCATCGGGAAGAGCTCGCCAACGCGTATCGCTGGTCGAGTCGCCCATGTGAATCGCCAGAAGAGTCAATAATATGAGCAAATAAGCGCAGCTCGCCGCAGGAGTTATCGTTCGCCGTTGAGTTGTCGAACCAGACGTTCAGGCAGCGCGATCCATCGCAGCGGCGTCGCGTCGCCGCTCCCGGTGCCGCGGGCCTCGTATGCTCCACCCGGTGCGGGCGATGTAGCCGAAAGTGGTGATGAAGCCCGAGTCGATCCGACCCCGAGGGCAAAGGCGGGCCCAGAGCGGATGAGCCCGCTGCTGAGCCGCTGGGCCTGGCCGCAAAGGCCTGCATGCTCCACCGGAGCGGCGATGTAAATGAGCTGATCCACCGAGGCACGTGGCCTCGTGTAGAGCAGATGAGCCCAGCCAAAGTGAGTCGCCGGTCTTGGGGCCAATGGCCTTTGCATGCCCGCCCGGAGCGGCAATGTAGCCCGAAATGATCCGACTCTCGAGGCAATGCGGGCCCGTGCAGACAAACCCGTCAAAGTGAGTCGCTGGCCTACGGCGAAGGGGTCTCCGGTATGCCCACCTGAGTGGCACAGAAATGAGCGGCGTGTACCCGAGCCGATCCCACTCCCCCGAGGCGCTGTGGCCTAGCAGAAAGCAGATGAGGCTCACAAAGAGCCGCTGGGCTTCCGGCGCCGCGGGCCTGGCGCTGCCCACCCGAGCGGCGATGTAGCCCGAGATGATCCGACCCCGAGGCAAAGATGGCTCCGGTGGCAGAGCAGATGAACTGGCCGGGGGGCGGAGCCGTCGGCTCGCGACGTGGCCTCATGGCGTCTCCACCAGAGCGCGATGTAGCCTAAGCCGGACTGACCCTACATGGGCCATGGGTCTCAGGCGTATAGATGAGCCCTGGTCAAAGTGAGTCGGCGAGCCCCCGGGCGCTGCGGGTCTGTGGCGTCTCTGAAATTGAGGCGATGTAGCTCCAGCCGATCCGACCTCGAGGCGCCGTGGCCTGTGCGCAGTGTATGAACTCGCCAAAAGGAGTCGCTTTCGGGCTCCTAAATGGGCCAGGGCCTTAGTATGCCCAAATTGAGCATGTATGTAGCCCGAAATGATCCGACCGAGGCAACAAGCGGGTCTGCGTAGAGTAGATGAGCTCAGCCAGCGAGCTATCACAGTGTGGCCATTCGACTTCCGACTTTCTCGAAAGGCGCGAGCTGCCTTTAATGTTGATCACCTGAAATTTGAGGCGCTTTGCACTAATTCCGAGTGCTTCGGCCTTCTTTTAAGTGGCGGCTTCATTGCTGTGGAGTTTATACTTCTGATATTTCCTCATTTTCCGGGTGCGTAACCCGAAATCACAGATGAAGCGTCAGTTTGATCGTCATCGGGATCCACCAAGATTCCCGGTTCGCTTTGTTGGACTGCCGTGGGAGTTTGTAAGAACCTTTCATGAGAGAGGGAAGTTGTAACCTTCCTAAACTCGCTATGTTCCTGTATGTAGACCGCCAGAGTTGCTTCAACTCCTTATCGTATCGGTTTAGAGGTGAGCGCTTACCTCGTTTTGTGCCGATGAGTTCTGCAACGCGGCCGAGTGCCTACCGTTCGCTGCTTGGTCGGGTCCCGCATCCTTGGAGTGATTAGCGCCATTCCTGCTTGTGTTCGAATGATACCACAAGAATCGAGAAATCAATTATATTTGTAAAGGAACCGCTGTTCCTTACGCATTTCCGCCAACTGACATGCCTTTCAACCGAATCTGATGAGCGTGGGCCGGGCCGGGACCCGATTGTCGGCCGATGCGTGCGTCCGATCATGGCCGGCAGATCGCCGACCGCTGATCCGTTGCGTTCGAAGTGCAGCACTCCTCCGCAAAAACAGCTAAGGGTCGGGCGAGGGCCGTGCCTGTACATTCGATGCCTGCCGCTTCGAGAAAAGAGAGACCGCCAGAGGGCGAATGTGCTGTATATGAGTATGCGTCTAAGAGCGCACCTTTCACCGGCCGGGTGGGCCTGGGTATTTATAAGGATGATCGCGACAACTTTCCTAATTGATTATGATATCAATAGTATGTTTCCCAATCGATGATGACATCGAATAGTATGTTTCAGCCTGAGGATGATATAATATTTCTTATTGATAGGAGATTTTATTTCTTATTGTAAACCAATTAATAAGGGATAATCGAGGATGGTAATATCTTACTTTCATGATAAGATTTGTCATCTACAGATATAAAGCTATTAAAGAATTATCCTAATTCTTTTATTGATAAGATTTGTTTGATTTACGTGATAAAAATGGGCTATTGAGAATTATCCTACTTTCCTTATTGGATCGAGATTTAGTCCGACGGCAAGTGGATGTGGGCAATATCGAGAATTTATCCTACTTTCCTTATTGACGAGATTTAGTCTGATTTGCATGATGTGGGCCTTCCCAATTATCCATATCATCGGCCTTTGGGGCTAGTGGATTGGGCTTTCGTTTTGGGCCGCCGGGGCTTCGGGTGTCGTATGTGGCCTCGCTCCTTCTGGGCCTGGGGCAGAGGGGCTCATGAGCCTATTTTTCAAACCCACGTATGACTACTAGAAATGCACATATATAAATAAGGTGAATTAAAAAGGAGATTAAGATAATTTAGAAATAACTATGGCCAAAGAAATGAACAAGAAGACAAAAGACAAGCTTCCAAAGCCAAAAGCCAAAACACACTACCAATGTAAGGGACCGTTTTTGAAAATGCTTTTAAAACATAGAACACCATTTTTAGCACTTGGCGAAACTGCTCGCCTTGAAAATAAGTGTTTTATTCTTTATAGTTTCGAAAAAAAAACTGAGAATCAAATGTGTTTTTATGTTTTTTGTATTTTCCTTTCTTCTGTTTCAAAAAATAAAAATAACTTACAAAACTATAAAACAAATTGACCCTAAAAATTCACAATTGAACCCATATTAAGACATTAAAGCACAGTGTTTGAGAGCAAGGCTACAATGTATAACACCCTTTACCTCTAGAAGTCTGAGTCACAGGTTTCGCTTTCACTTTCTATTAACAAACTAAAATAACAATAAATAAAAGCTAACAATAATAAAAACAATAATAAAAGGGAAATGAAGACCAGGAAAGCTTACCCCTTATTCATCTGGGTACTGTTTGCCTTAGTTGGATTTGGGGTAGCTTGCTTGAATGCAACAGTGGAGCTATCAAAGAACCTCTCCTCTGATGCTCCAGAGCACACAAGCTCACCAGCAAACCAGTCGAGTTTTTCTGAAATTCAGCTCGCCTCCTATCCTTTTACCTCCAAAGAGCACTGATTCAACATTCTTTTTCTTCAGCATTTCCTCAGCTATTCCAGTCAGCATCTTTACATTGCTAGGACTAGGGTCTGTATCCATGTTTGCCCCACAACGACCCACGGTGGACCATTTGCTCAGATTCAGTAAAAATGATTGTGTTTAGTGAACCACAGATACGATAGACACTTAGATACTTAAAGCTTCGAAAGTCCAAATAGATTATTCCTCAGCCAATTTGACTATAGTATAATTTCTACTGAACTCCATGATTTGCAAGAAAAGAACCAGGAATATAATGCTATGCCTGTGATTAATACAACTGCAAGACAGACAAAAGGAAATAACAAAAGAAAAAGTCCTGGATCGTATATATATTTCAGGATCAATGAACTTTTTGAAATGGGGTATAAAACTGATTCCTCACCAACCTAACCACACCAAAATGATTTGAGTGTGGTGCTTTAGAACAGTAGACAGCAAAAGGGGCACTAAAATTGGCTTCACACTCAAATTCACTTGGAAATGGATGCACAGTAGGAAAAGTGAACAGATGGCAAAGCTGCATGTCAGGACCCGCACGTTAGCCTGGGAGGTATACTCTGAATACTGACATAAGTTACTTACTCCGATTCTGGCCGAAGGCCATTGAGACAATGGTCACTATATCGACGCCCGCCGCCGGAGATTTGCTTCATGGGTCGAGCCCAGTCCTCAGCTTTCCAGTCACTTGTTCGTAATCGTAGCTTTCAG